>JAGVSQ010012771.1:0-11445 GCA_022683975.1 Rhyacophila evoluta
TAAAAAAAAAAAAGTATATATATATATATAGGTAATATGTTGATTATTTATCACTCAACATTATCACAAGTTTTAATAAAATTCAGAAGAAAGAAACCAATGAAAATTACCTGGATGCATTCATGTGATTAAAAAAATTTACAAGTAATAAAACATTACCATTAGCAGATTAGATCATATTCCGGGCATCCTACTGCAGGAAATATCTCTAATTACCTCTAATCATATCAAAATTAATACAAGTTACATTGTAATCAATGGTGCTTAAATATTTTAATATAACTACTACTCAGTGGTGTATTGGAGTCAGAGCTCTGGCCTGGTACTTCTTTTCAAGCCAGGATGCTGCCCTGAATTGATAGAATGTGTATTAAGTTATATACATTGTGATTATCGAATAAAAACCTACTTCGAAAAACAGAGGGTTACATCCTTTTTCCTTTCCACAGTCCATATGATTTTAGAAGATATAAGTGAAGTGCATATTACCTGGCACTTACACAAATTTTATTTAAAAGGGGGGTTTTTATTAAATACCGCCAAATATCAAGATACTTATTTATATAACACTAAACCACTGCTGCTACTACAAATTAACATTTTGAACGGTTAGATTTTTATAATAAGTTATAATCCAAAAGTCAAATTTCAACAATATATTTATATAATTTTCAGCATCCTCAGTGCAAAAATTGGCAGGGTTGATATTTGGATACATTTTTGATGGTACTGAAACTTCCGGTGAACTCGTTTCATTTGCACTCTATGAGGTATTAACAAATGAAAATAATTCATTCATAAAAAATAACAATAGAAACATTTATTTAAACTTATTTTGGGTATTATAGTTAGGAATGAATCCGAACATACAAGATAGACTACTAGAAGAACTGAATACAGCTGCCGCAGCTGGGGATGGAAGAATTTCCTTTGAAGAAATTCATAAGCTTTCTTACTTGGATAAAATTGTCTCAGGTATGTTTTGGGGCGTGACATAGGTGGTTTAAGTACTGTCTCATCGTCACATCACTTCATATTAGTATAAATTCATAGCAAAAATGAACTAGTTTATCTTATATTGGATTACAAGATTATTTATAGTTATATTGATGTTTTTGGAAAATAATAATGAAATGTTAATGTTTTATAATTTCCCGACA
This sequence comes from Rhyacophila evoluta, assembly GCA_022683975.1. Classification (NCBI taxonomy): domain Eukaryota; kingdom Metazoa; phylum Arthropoda; class Insecta; order Trichoptera; family Rhyacophilidae; genus Rhyacophila; species Rhyacophila evoluta. The sequence goes on from JAGVSQ010012771.1 coordinate 1,161, forward strand.
TGGTTTTACTCTTGTAATCCATATAAAGACATAAGGACAAAGGGATATTAAAACATCACATAACAGATTATATTAATAATTCTATACATCTAATATATATATAACATTATATCTACTTTGATAATAGGATTATTTACAGCTATTCAGTCATAACTGTAAGTTATTAATGTTTGTAATAAAAAGCAATAATAAAATGGAAATCCTTTATATGATAGTTTCCAGAGATAATTATACTCTTGTAATCCAGATGTAGACATAATGACAAAAGAGAAGTTCAAAGTTGATTGTGGATACTAAAAACCTTACATTTCAAGAATATAATCATTTATAATTTTTACATATTTTCAATTTTCATGATAATTCATTTACTTTTCTTTATTCTATGGTATTTACCTAATAATAACTTAATTATTCTCATAGAAACATTGCGACTGTATCCGCCGGTAATGTCGATGACTCGTCTATGCATTCAAACACCCAACTTGTCTTCAATTCCCTTCGATATTCCGATTAATACTGGTATGACCATCCCAACATATGGTCTTCATATGGATCCTGTGCACTTTCCTGATCCACTAGTGTTTGATCCGGAACGGTTCACTGAAGAGGCTAAGAGTAGCAGGCACAAGTTTGTGTATCTGCCATTCGGAGAAGGACCTAGAATTTGCTTGGGTTAGTAGTTTATTATACTATTTATAAAATCAGAAATTTTACATGACATACGCATGAGTGATAAATTCGAAATGAATTGACATGTCACATTGCATTTAAATAATTAATTGCATCTGCTCACTACGGAAGCTATTATTTTGTCTCCTAAGACATGGTTTTAAAAGATTGATGATAAAGTTAGAACAAAAATAAGTGAATACTTATTGCAGAACCGCAGAAAGGAAAGTATTTATGTTTTCAATAATATTAACAAATATGTACATAATTTCAGGTTACAAGTTAGCTTTGACCCAAGTTAAAATTGCCTTAGCTACGTTAATAAGAAATTTTGAGGTGCGTGTATCACCCAAGACTGGACCCCATCCACTGGTAATTGACCCCAGTTCTTTTATTTTAAAACCTATTGGAGGAATTTGGTTGACTTTTCACGAACGAGAAAATAAATAATTCTTAACAATAAAATTTTCACAACCTCAATATCTTTTATTTCCATCCCAGATTAAGGTTATAGTAATGAAATTTTAAGCAATAATAGGATCTTTTCACATACTGCTATCTTCCAAAATGTAAAATCCTCACTTGTCAGGGTTTATTCTACATTATGACAGATGTGGTATTGCACTCGGCTAATAATTTCTTCTCTGCTCATAAAGGATTCGTTATAGCTACTGGATTTTTGACATTTTATGACAAAATTTAAATTTTTTTAGCTAAATGACTATGACTACAAATTGACTCTGAAATCAAAAATTCAACTGGTAGCAAACGGATATTATTGTATTTAGGATTGTTTGGTTGGATTGATAATATAATAAAAAAATATTTATAAGGAATATAAGTAGATTTATTTCATTGGATTAATTCATTAAAAACCTGTTATACTACAATACATAATAATATAACAAAAACACACTATTATTAAATGGACTCTCCGTTCAATTTTATTTTTATGATTCGAAAAAACGTTCAATGATTCCACCGGAAAAATTGAAACCGTGATAGAAATAATGTAAAAACATTTAGGTACATTACAAACACATTCAAGATCTGCCGATTGCATAAGTATGTATAACTGATTGTAAATGCTCATTTAAGTAAATTAAACTTATCATTAAAATTATATTAATTTGGTATTGCCTTATAATATAAGTTCATTTTCTAATTCTATGGTAAAAATAATATTTTAAAGTCTGTGAACTTAACACTTTTGTGACATTAAATGAATAAATCAAAACACTTCAAACTATAGCATTCATCATTAAAAAAAGAAAAGAAATGATAATTCTAAAACTGACCTAGATGGTAAAACTCATTGCTCCTTTGTAAATTATAATAAAATTTTGGAGTTATTCATTGTCCCGTAGAAATACCAAGCATTTATTCCCATTGTAATAAATGACATATTTCCGCTTTTAATTTGCAAATATAAAAATGCTCGCAAATATAAAAATAACTTGTGGAAATCAAAAATTTCCTTATTGTGACAAATTATTATTAATGATTGCATGGGGTAAAATTATAAATGTAATCAAAAGAAAAACATATGGCAGGTATAAAATATTTTATCAAATGAAGTGAAATTAATTTTCTACAATTTGAAAAACAAAAAAAATCCAAATTTAAACGCATTACATGGATTTAAAAAAGGAAATTTGCAGGCTGTCAACACTGTATATTCAAAATGCACTTAAAATATGGGATACCAGGATAGATTTGCATTTGAATTTTAACGCCAGTGAATTTGTATTTCCATTAAACTATTTTCCAAACAGGTAAAATATCTCATATTAGAAAATCATAGAAAAATGTACTCTTCTATAGTGAATTACAATGAGATTTTAAAGATTTTATCATGTTTGTTGTTAATCAATGTTTTTGATACCTGGTGGATCGAAATTCGACATTCGTAATGTAAATGATAAAAAACCACTGTAACATTTTTTTGTGTATTTCTAAATATCTCCAATAATTTTTCAGTTACAAACTTATTATACATACATCATTATATTAAGAGTTTAGATTAGATAAATTGTTATTGTTACATTTCTATCAACATAGTAAGTAAATCATAGGAGATAATTCAGGCTAAAGTAAATAATATATTAAGTTTAGATAAAATCATACAAAATTAAATGACTTACATTATCTTTGGAATAATGAAGCTTTAAAAATTATCAAATAATAAGAATTAAAATACAAAATATATTGTGAAGCCACCTGTTAAATGCCCATGTAATAAAAATACTGTTTCTTTGATGAAACATAGATTATTCGATTATTAAAAATAAATTAACTTTTTATAGCCATATATTAATATTAAAAAGCTGCAGCTTCGAAATTATATTTAGATACATAATTTTACTTAAGCAGTATTTAATATCAAATTAGCAACTTTTCTGTTTTTGTGGTATTATTTCCTTTAATAAAACAATTTATTATTATTCTAAATAGAATCAAGTATCCCAATGTAAATGACGCTACAGTTAACATGGTAACTACAGGAAATATTATTTCTGATTTTTAAATACTGCTTAAAACTTGTGTAAAGTTTATTTATAGTATTCAAAGAATATAATATTTAATTATACCATAAGAGGTACGGATTCATCCTCACCTATGACTAACTGAAATAAATTTTAATTGTATTACTATTGTTAAGAGTATAGCTTGTAAATTGGTAGTGTTTAACTGTGTTGTCAGCGTATGAAAAACTAGCCTAATAATACATTGTGTAGGTGTTAAAATAAAATATTAAAAAAATGCTTATCATTTGGTGATCGAAGTATCTAAAAAAATTCATCAGACTCGATACTTTGAAAATACATTATTAACTAAATCAAAAGCTGCTTTGTGAATGACTTCTTTTTTGCTTTCGTATTGTAGTTTTCTTAATTATTATAAAATACCACTTTTCCTTAAGTAGAGAACTATCTTCTCAAACATATGACATTTATCATAAATGATTATCTATGGTCTTTTATCATAATTTCCAGCCTAAAATCAGTATATAACATAGACTTATGGCAGTTAATTTAAGTTTGCCAGTGTTGATAGACACCATTTTTTTGTTATATCAAAATTATTATTGATACATAACTTGTCATTTGAAAGGACTTTGTATATTTTATGTATGAAATCGACTCACACCATATAAAAGGCACTTTCAAAAATAAAGCGCATAAATCACAATGTCAATTGAACACAATAGTAAAGACGATATATTCAGTGAGTCTTCATATAATATTATGAAATCAATCAAGTATTTACAAGTGATAACACCCAAATTTGTTTATACACCTCAAGATATATTTTTATTGAGACGATTAAATGAATAATGCACATTAAAAATTCACGTTATAATCAATGCATATATTCTGTGTATCCTTGAGCTCCTGTGAATATGACATCGATCCATATTCGGGCGGCGGGACCAGACGGAGCTGTGAGGTAATATTTTCGTTGTCTTGTCTTCACCACGAAGGTTGTGAGAGGTGTCGGGGATTTGGATGCATTCAAATGGTCCAAATATACTTCCTCAATCACCTAAACAAAAATAGTTTTATCAGATATCCATTTATGTAATTTTCTACTAAGAAAATAGAGAAATTCACATAGTAATAGCCAATAACTTAATATCATTTGTATATTGATATAATGTTCACAGATTTACACAGCTAGATTGAAAATCCTTTATACTAATAACAAATTATTGTGAAGCAGAAAACTAATAATTTAGAATTTAAAATCAATTTCCATCGAGCATCAAGTCAAAAATATTAATTGATTAGTAAGTAATTTCATTAGAAAATGAGTTTTCACTTCTATAATGCAGGAAGTCACAATTTAAGAAAATGGAATTTTTATATTTGTTCAGGTGACGATCAGCTGATAAGCAATACGAATAAAACAGCTTCATAATCCTCCTATTAAAAATGGCATCAACTGTGTTTGCATCATATTGGCAGTCAATACATGCGTTTAATATATGATAATTTCTGAAATAGATATTCATCTTTAATAGGAGAATTTTAACAAGATAGTTATTAATTTATATTTCCCAATTGCAGGTCTCTTTATAACGAATACCGAAGTAATGAAATTTCCAGTATGACATATTTTTTTGTCCCATAGATACAATATTCATCAGTATTGTGGGAAGCCTTACAGTTAAATTCATATTTCAGCTGCCTAAGTAACCACTTCCATGCAACATCATTTATGATAGTGATAAATAAATGTATTATGTACCTGGAAGTAAGCTCCACCTCTCGGTTTCTTCTCATTCTTATCTGAGTAGTAGATAAATGTTTTATTTGATCTGTCAAACACGAACCATCTGAAAATAATTAAGAAAATTTATGATGTGTACTACAAAATGATGCAAAATTTGGTGCCTACAGACTATTGCAAAATTACAACGTATTTTAATAACTTTACGAGAATTTCTTACCTTTTGGACCAGCCGTGAAATTTGGCACCGAGTTTGTGAAGATACCCTCGACAGGATACAGAATTTATATGAATATGTGGACACAAGTCTACTTGATGACCTGAAATCAATCATTCGACCAACCATTAGCCTATGTCAAAAATCACTTTCAGACAATTTGATTAAATGTATATTATATCATACTATAATTTTATTGAGTTACTAATATATCACTGAAAATGTCTCCCCACTAGTTGGCATGCGCGCTTTAGAATCAGGGATTGTGGTTTCAATTCCCACAGCTGGTGGATTTAAAAAAAATCCAAATATGTGGGACTCAATACCCAATCAATGGTTGATCAATTCGCTGACAACCAATTCTCATAAAAAAAGAACACATGTCTTAATATTGTGGGGACCCATGTACTCTATTTTCTGGTGTTGATATTTTCACATGCACGCTGTGCAGATCTATATGCTCCACTCTCGGAGTGGGTATGGTAAAAAAATAGTTAAATATCTTCCTTCATTCCCAAAGTGGAAATGTAATTCTACCACATAAACTACTCAAGCTGAATCTACATAAAAATAAAGTGATATGAAAGTAGTGGTATAGTAATTTTTGACTACTATTAATCTTTCACAAAAAACTATTTTAATATTTTATTTATTATGACGAGTTTTATAGATTAACAAATATTTTCAACTGATAAAGAACATTAGTCGAGTGAATTACCTGCTGTTTCAATGTGCATTCTAAGGTTTAGGTCATCGGTATCGATAGGCAAGTACCTCGTTAATGGCCTCTGGAAATCTTCACGAGGCCTCGGTCCTAAAGAACTTCCCGACACCTTTCGGGATCTTCTAGGTCCTTCCATCAGGTATGGTGAAGCTGAAATATGCAAAGGTCCTATTGTTATAACTGAATTACTGGCTATGATTATAATTGAGGGATTCACTAAATAAATCAATGAAATGTATCCTTATATTAAAACTTATGAAATAAATTCAACAGTATATTATGATAACAAGTTCGATTTGAAAAATATTAATTGCCAACCTCCATCACTGCTCATATCCGACAGTTGACTGAGAGGCCTTGAGTTTGGTGTGTTAGGTGGAAGATGGGAGATGGGAGGCACCCTGTTCTCCTCAATGCAGCCTCCTGATGAGTTATAAGAGTCTGTCTGGGAATGGCGCAGCTGCTATAAACAAAAACAAAAATGATTTCATCAGTATATGGCCCATTCATTAAAAATATCGCTAAAAAAAATTAAAAAATATATTGTTGGATTGCTAGCTTTTAATCTTGATGTACCTTGTAGAATAAAGGTTATGCTGGAAATCCTACTGGTCGCGTAAATGTACATACTGTTCCACAGCAGATATTAAGTGAATGGATAACAAAATTTAAACTAAATTTGTAAAAATATTAAATGCTACATTCACCATTTTGAAGTGTAATTTTCTTTCACACATATTCATGTCTTCTGAGGTAATCTAGTATTTCTAATATAAGACAGAGCATAGTGTGGACCTTAACACTTAGGCAGTCTCTGAACCGACTTCTTACAAGAATTATTGGTGAGCCACTCACTCAATTTTTAAAACATGTGGTTTCATATTTATACAGACATACATTTTAATACAGCATTTGAAGACATGGATTAGAAATTTTGTGATAAATCGTTTCTCCGTATTGGGATATTGCCATACATCTATTAACCATAGATTCCCAATTTTTTTGGCCTACCGCAGACGCTTTTTGAAAAAAAAATTGCTCACCGCCCCACTAGCTAATGTGTAACCATTTATTATTTCATAATGTATTTATTAAAACTCAATATTTCTCATTTTTTAACTGGCATAATGTAATATCATTATTAATTTTTCCTGGACCCTTAGACCACATGAACGTCCCTCAAATGTTTCTGAATCCACTATTGCCCCCCTAGAAGGCTTTAGCGCACACTTGAGAGTGATACCGTCCCGTTTAGGAATCTATACTCTACAAAACTAACTTTTTTTTTAATGCAACTTTTTTTCTACGAATGAAACTGGTCCTATATTAAAATGAAATGAATAGTATAAATAAAATACCTAATAAAGAATTTTGGAATAATAAAATTTGTCTCTTTTATTGTTTGGTTTTGATTCAAATGAATTTTGGACTTCTGAATAAGGTCAAGAAAAAAAAAACAAGCAAGTCATTCACATTGAGTATTAATTTTTATTTCTATTATTTCAAATATATTAAAATATATTAAAATATTTTTTAATATTTCACTGGCTTGCAATTGTAAAGTGAAAACAACAATGGGGACATGCTAAAAAAAATCACTCGCGGGTATACTATATCAGCTGATTCACCAGATGTTTACACTGCTGGCAAAAGTCGTATTAATATTATAAATAGTATGTATTAACAAACACAATTTATTATGTCGTTCATATTTGAGATAATTTTCTAAGCAATTTATTACAAAGATGTGCACCGACGGGTGAAATATCTGACACGAAACTATTGGAAGTGACCCAAAAGTCATATTTCTTCGCGCGAAATGCAGGCGATGTCAAGACATAACTCTACCTTTGCCGAGTGAGCTACACCGATTATAACTTTCGCGCGTCGTATTGCGTGATCGAGTAAAAATGTAGATGTTTTAAAGAGAGATGAGCTACTTCAGCATCAAAACAAATTTCGATGACTCATTAAATAAATATTATGTCATCTAACAGTAACAACTTTAAATGTGATAATACAACATGAAAAACTTCTTGGGTCATAAAAAAAATCATTTAAAATCATAAACAATTTCGTAAAATGAATTACAATATTTTTCGCATAAGGCCGCGGGCACGATAGATGTCGCGGCGACAGAACGAAGGCGAAAAAGCCACGGAAACAGAGATGCAAAATAGCTATAAATATGTGAGAGCAAGCGAGGGAGTTGTTGTGACTGACGCGCTGCCAAACTCGCCCACTTGCTCACTCACCTATTTATAGCTATTTCCTCCCCCCGGCTTAATACATAAATTATTGTAGCTGAAACATTGTTTCCTCCAGCACTCGCAGCACTTGTAAACAATTCACGCGCGAGTAAAATCTGGCGTAACGGACGTGAAGGCACGGCAGGTATCTTGAAACTCACAACTTAGCATTACACACAGCGTGCACTAAAATGCGCGTGCTTCCAATTCTGACTGAACTTTTTACCTTTAGCCCTCGGTCGCCGTATGTTTTCTAAAATCTTGAAAATAAGCTCTCGTAAAATGCAAATCGCAATGAACAACCGAAAAAAAACATATTATTATTTAAAAGATAATCAATATTGTACTGTGTTTTAAACAACAAAATAGTTGAAAATAGTGTTTTATATTTGGTCCAGATTTCCCTATCGATGCTATATGGCTAAACCAATGTTATCGTATTGGTTATTGGTATATTCCACACGGGTGAGAGTGAGTATATATACAGATGTTCTATAAATTTCTAAAATAGGCAGGCCCTTTTTCCTTCTCAAATTCTACACTAACTATTATTTATTATTATTCGATTCTGATATATTTATTTATGTTATAAATTTAAACTCTTACTATTTTTTTTTTTATGTTCTAAATAAAGTCTTAAATTAATAATTTATAATGTTCTAAGCATGCGAAATAAATGAAATATCCAAGCGCCATGTATGCCATTGTATATTTTTTATTATCAAAATTAGATAGTAAAAAAATAGAAAGCTACAAAATTAGTACTATATCATTTTCCATTATTTCGCATATTACAGTGTATAATTATGTGCATATTAATTGTACAATGAGTTATCGAATTCCACAGAAATTATACATATTGTATATAATTATATATATACACATTTATATTTATTATTAAATGCACAGTGGACTTGATGCAACCCGAATATTGGCTGGAAACAAGACAACGGTGACAAATTAATACGAAAACATTCGAGTTAGGTGTATTGTAGAGATGGCCTCAATCAGAATTTTACTAGAACCATTTCTTAAAATATTATTCGATTTGCGAACCAATAGTTACAATGGGGATCGAATAATACTTGTTTAACATGATTACTGTAATTATGTTTACAATGTAACAGATACAATCGAGTGCGAATGAATGCATGTTTCAATAAACTTACTAAATATTATTAAAACCTAATGATAGTATAACTGCATATAGGAAGATGATAAAAAATGCCTGTCACTACTTTTCTTTGTATGCAAATAACACAGATTATTTATTCGTTTAACGTAGCAGTAATGAGACATATTCCAACAAGTGGGTTATAGCTATTTGATCATCCCATTTGAAACATGCACTGCATCCAAATATAATACAAACTATATTTTTAATTTTGAACCAAAATTCGATTCATTGCAACAAATATTACATTGCGAAATACATATCGCAAATTAAATACAAAAACGTCATAACTCAAAATCGACATTTTTTAGAAAACGGATTAAATAAATATACTATTTATAATTCCGTTAGGAAATGGTTTAATTTAAAATTAATAATGATTTCGTAGTAAAAAACACATACGAAATTCGACGGCATCCGTATCAATATTGCAGCTCCAAAATTTTAGCAATGAAGTTACTGCATTCAATGCGCGATATTAAATCAATATTTTTTCGAGTACTGAAAGGTTAAAAATTGAATATAATTTAATTGAATTACGGCGGCGAATTAGACAAGACTGCATAAAGTAACTTAAAACTGCGAACCGGTTCTTAAGAAAATAGAATTCCACCACTGTCACATTGCATACTTTAGATTAATTGACCAACATTAGCCTACTTGTAGATAAGATATATTGTGATAATTATAACAATGTATTTTTGGGCCACGCTAGCTGGGTTTAATTTGTTTCGAAACCGTGGCATCATCATCCGAGTGCTATCAATATACTGTTGATCAATATACTACACATAAGTTGAGAATTAAGTATGAATGTAAGGTATGTTATATATTTGGAAACCTGTATATATAAATTATGCTTGTGTGTTTGCAGGTTTTGACGATTGGTAAGATGACGTTGCTGATCAAAATCCTGCAGCTGTATAAGGATTTTTAATAAATCAGAGATTTATTTCGTACATGCTGTAATATTACAAATTATAAGTTTAATACATTAACAACACGATATACATATGGTT
>JAGVSQ010012772.1:0-11445 GCA_022683975.1 Rhyacophila evoluta
ATTCATATGCTCCATGTTGGGAGCGAACATGGTATAAAAAAATAAAAAAAAAATAGATATCAATTATTTTGATTTTTCATTTGCAACTAGTTTCACATCCGTAATATTTGTACAACTTCTTCTCAATTAAATGGGCTGTTCGAATAAATTTGCAATACAATCAATATAAACTTTATATCATAATATATCGATGCTCATTAATATGTCAAACTCAATAGAAAAACTGAATACATTTAATTTGAAAAAACCCAGCCGCTCAAAAGATTAATGTGAGCGATTATTGGAAATCTATTTTCTCCCCATTACTGGAATGGCATTTTTACATCAACAAGGTTCATATGTTTTTTAATCAGAGTAAATATGGTAAAAAAATCTTTAAAATAGTCATATGTGTTTATCTTAAGATTTATTATAATTTATTAGAAGTATGTATTAGAGCTTTCGTGTGAATCAAGTGACACTTGAACAGTCATAATAAACTCTTAATTCTATTTGGATATTGTGTGAAAGACATTCAATAACAACAAGGATACCAAACCTTCAAATGTGGACAGACAACACCGGATACTCAAGGAAAATACATCACCGCGTTGACACATGGGGAAAAATGCAACAGAAAGCTTTCATCATAATATGGATTGGGCTGAAAATAATTTCTACGCGATGTAATAAGCAAACAAGAGCGACACATGTCATAAATCATTAAATATGATGACTGTGGCCTGTACTTAGGGATGTCTAAAATAAAATATGTTTGCTGTTGAATGTGTAATTATAAATGACGTATAATGAATATAAAAATATTGACAAATATCGAAGATGGTCAGAAAATAAATAAAATACCACCTCATTCGTCGTACATATAACTAAAAGAATTCATAATTAATATATATTTAACGTGATTCAAAAGAATTTTGAATTCACACGGGCATCTATGTGAAAATTATCAAATAAAAATAATTAAAAAGAGAAACTTGTATAATATAATTAATTGTAAGCGGGAACGCTTTTTATGATAATAGTAGATAAGATAAAGTTATCTATCACTGTGATTATCAACATACAGTTAGAAAGAAACAAGGTGTTTTTAAAGTGTTCATCGGTCATAATAATAACTGTGTTTACGTCTAAAATGGAAGCCATATTGAACTTAATTCGGAGATTTTTTAGCTTTATTGTTAGCGCTATTTTCGTCAAAATGGTTTTCCTAAAACTCCGTTAAATACTACATATTACGTAAATTCAATAAAAAATAATATGGTGACTGGTGATCTTGTTGGTTGGGTTAGGTTGGGTTCAAAAGGTGAGATAAATTACGTTAGGTTAAGTGAAGCTCAAATGATACGTTGAAAAAATTTGGAAATGCAAAATGATAATATTAATTATATATTTTTATAGATTTCAATACACCTTCATTTTGTAGACTAAATTTAAAATTTAGGAGTTATTATATTATATAAATAATGTAACTGATTGAATAAAAAGCTTCGTCAAATTAGATTTTACAAAAGTTTATAGAAAGCTTTTTACAGATAAGCTTTTTTGTTTAATATTGGATTCCTAATTCTCACATTAGCTAATTTGAAATCCCTCACTGGCCGAGCCGTGTCACCCACCGCAGCGACATATTCGTGCGAAAACAATACCGGCGCGCGGCGTGGCTGGCAGTGCGTGCCCGTTTCGCCTCATTAAACCCACAGGAGTAACGCGATGCCGCCAGGACAATGGTTTCAATACTATTCAATATCGAACTTAATTAAGTTAGGGTACAGCATTACTTACCTGACTATATGCAATCAAAATAGATTTAATAAGAATAACAATAACATCAAACATTAAATTTATGCTTATTTATTTATAATTATATTTAATATTTATTAATATTTAATTAATTGGACTCCCCGGTAGTGTAGTTAGTAGCATGCGCGTCTAGCAATTCGGGAAATACGGATTCGATTTCCCATCTGTCGAATTTTAAAAATCCGAAAATGCAGGACTAGATGCCCACTGAGTTTGTCTTACAAATAATTCTCGTAAAAAAAAATTAAAATATTCATACTAGATCTATATGCATCACGTTAGAAGCAAAAATGCCAAAAAAAAATCTACTCCAGAAACGGAGCACACGGATCTTTACAATGTGAGGATGTCTCAACATTTAAATTTTCAAAAATTCAACAGCTGTGTAAATCGAACCTCTGGAGTGTTTTATCCTTACTTAACATAGAGGTTAGACAAAATCTTTCACGAAACAAAAACTATAAACGTTTAAAAATTAAGCGATATATTTACAACATTATCGAGCGTATACTCAAAATTCATTACAGCTTCTTTATGATTTTTTGAAATCAATAGAAGTTATAAAGTATATGTTTTTGTTATACTATCAACAATCCTTAATGAGCATTACAATAAAATTCTAAATTTATGAAATCAATACATTTGTATGTTTATAAATTATTTCAAATTGACATATATAAAATAATAATTCAATTTTAATAAGCATAACTAACTTTATAGTTGTTGGATAATGACAATAAGAAAACTCTTTTTTTCTATTTCAAAAGATTTTTTTTCACTCAGTACTTACTATGTGAAGTTTATTTTCGAAACGTTTTAAATTAAATTAAATTACATTTTTAACGTCTCAATCTTTCCTACTGGGTAAGTGTGTAATTTATAGCTTTATTTAATTATTTCTTCTATCAATTCTTCGAATAGCTTTAAATTCAAAAATCAGTGTTCGAAAAAGTTTTGAAAAATCGATAAATACTGACAGTTACCGTATTGTTTTTTGAAAATGATAATTCCCACGGAAATAATAGCCAACTTCAAAGTGTAAAAACTGTGTAATTAAAACGTTATTAATGTATATCCTAAATGAAATATTCATTTAATGTTTTTTTTACACAATTATTCTTACAAAGGCCTACATTGAAAAGTGTCACGTCATGATAAACAATGCGATCAAAAGGATCTTACAATAACAGTAGAAAAAATATTTCGAATTTGTATGTTTTAAATCATGTTGGAGCGCCCGTTTCGTCTGATGTTTGATACAGAAAAAACCTTTTCTCACGTTCGGATGTCTTTTAGGAAAAGAATGGTTTTTTTATGTTAATTCAAAGGCAACGAAAATTTATTTAACTGAAGCAACGACAAAGTATTCGCTGATACACTTGTGTTCGTACCAAATGCGTCATAAATTAGATTTCCCCTCTCCGAAAATATTACTTTTTCTAGGAAGTATATAACCAAACACAATGTAAAACTTTTTGTGAGTTTTGATACCACCCATAGTCATTCATAAACCAGCAATTTAAATCCTGAATTCAAATTACAAAGCTTAATTGACGTATTTGAATTTTAATTATTTTCAGTCTTACAAATGTATAAATTCGACACGTTTCATCAAAGATAAACTCAGTTTTCAAATAAAAATAGTAATTTACAACTTTTAACAGTCCAAAGCTTTTGAAAAAAAATTAGATAGCAATTATCCCTCATAAAATGTATGGTATATTGTATTACTATCAAATTTTATAGTAATATAATTATAAAACTTTGATTTACTCACAAATTAACATCAAAATAGAATACGCGGCGTTTGTTGTGAATTTTAATAACGTATTTAAAATTCTTCTTAAGACATTTGTCATTTTTATTTGGATCCTTAAATTAAAATTTTAAAAAGTAAGCAATTATCTAATAAACAATTCTCGTCGTATTTTTAATAAGCCTTAATTGTAAATGACGATTTATCCACACTTATTATTTCTTTGAAGTCTTTTTAAAACAACAATATTTCCAATTTGTATAATGTTTGAGAAATATTTTTGCCTTTGTTTCTTCTGTTACACTGAATTAAATCGATATGTTAAAATATAAAAGTAAAATAAATTAACATGTATTTTCAAATAAATTGACATTTAAAAATAAAAAAAGTTAAACTATAATTCGCATAGTTCAGAAAATTTTCAAAAATTATATCTTTTATCACACTATTACATTTCCGTCCATCGAAATATTATTTATGTGACTTTTTATTCAAATCATTTCTCTACAATAGTAAGTAGACGCTTGTCATTCAATACGCAGTTTCGTCTATCAAAAGCGATATTGATGTCAAAGCTATACAGAAATCGATGAAAAATGAAAGGCAAAAAAAATCATTTTTCCACGACACATAAATTATTCTTTCCGAAAACAACCTTTCCGTCAAACATTTTAGACATTTCTTTTATCACATTACGTATGCAGTATTATTGTTGCATACTCACTATATTTTTTAATATATAATAAATTTGATGCACGGCGTAAATCTCTCACAAGATAGTTTTTTCTTATAATATTATATTTAACTATTTATTTTGACTTTTAAGAAGTTTCTAACTGTCAAAATAAATGAAAATAATCTTTTATAAAGTGTAATTCATTTAATGTGTATATCGTTGCTATGTTTATTTTTAATTTGATATTATCAATTAAATTACTTCAGGCGTTATAAAATGACTAAGAGATATAATTATCAGGTATAGGGTAATGTTTCGTAGCCGGTAATACCGGTAATAAAAATCCAAGCTCTATCCTGATACTGTAACTGGACCCTTATCACCTGACACATTATTTTCAGTGAATTTACAATACGTAAAGACTTACGTATATTTTAATAGCGCTTAGCTTTTGTAAGTTTCTTCTTTGGAAAGCTTTTGTTTGAACCTACAAAAGAATATGCAAACGATTGCAGACTTACCCCAATAAGTGCTTTCATTTCAATTTTCTATTTTCTTTAAGTATTTCTACGAGGAAGAAGATATTGAGAAGTGGTCAAAGACCTTAACTTTACATATTAGGGTATAAAATATTTACCAACCTAATATTTATATCACTAACCTGAACGAATACAAATAAAATAAAAGTCAAATAAATATTCTTTTTAGAACTGTATTTAACGAACTCTTTTCTTCTAAAAATAAAAATAAAAATGCTTTTAGATTCAATAATAGTATTACGTTTTTAAGTTATTGACTATTTATACCAAGATTATTTCTACAAAACAGATTAAATCAGTTTTTTGATGACCATTATTTTTTTTTTAATTTTACACATTACAACCCAGTCCAATACAAAATCCAAATTGTATGTGGTTTTTAAGCATATTATAATACACGTACACAGAATTAATACTTTCAATACAAATGTGTTAGAACTTTCTTCATGACTCAATGGTATCTGTCAGCGTATTTAATTAATGAATAATAGTAATATATAATAGGAGAAAATCCAATTTAGTGGTGGAACGTTTTCATTTGTTGATATCAAATAAATGTTACGTTATAAAAAATCAGCACAGAGAAGCAGTTCTGTATAAGAAATTGTGAAAAATATCTGTAGATCTTTGTATTATCACTAATACAATACAAAGATTCAAAATAAAAGAATAGAAATATTTTTCTATGGTAAGGAACTAAAATAAATGATAACAAAACAAATTAATTAAAATCAGTAAAATTATAAAGAAAAACCTAGGAAATATGATTTCTCTGAAATAAACCCGAATTCATTGATAAATAATGAGCATATATGAACTTATTTAATGAAATGAGATAACATTAAGAATATATTTTCACAGAAAATATGTAAAACAGATATAAGTTGGTCGATGCTTAATCTCTTGAACTTAAAATGAGATCATATCGACCCTATTTAAGCAAAAAGCAGTAACTCTCACATAACAATGCCGTGCGTAAGGTTTGATTGCTTATTAGTGCGCACAAATTTGGTAGATCTTTCTTTTTTCAAAATCTAAAACCAAATGTTGATACTAATTCGGCTTTGCGACTATACACCTTATTAACTGAACTAAATCTTAGCTGTATAAATTGTGGTTCTCATAAAAATATTTTTTCAAAAAACTCAGGGTGAATGTTTTTTGCATAAATAGCGTCGATGTCAATCAAACACCAAAGATTAGCTGGACAAAAAAGAAAGAAATTATCAAACCTTTAATGCATGTATATTATACATGTACACATTAATACTGTTAACTTGACGCTGCATATCTACGTATATATAATTGAAAAAACACTTATTAGATACTAAAATGTATTATATGTATATCCTACTTTCAAAATTAATGACATTTCGTCTTTATTGTTTTTAAAATTGACTCGTTTTATCAGTTGTATCGCGCTATTATCCAGTAATGTGTAAAAAATATTGAAATATTTGTATATCACTTGTAAACAGATATTATCTTCTGACGATCGTTTAACGTATTGTTAGATATTCGTATGAAATATTCATAATAATATTATCAATCCATTGAATGAGAAAAATCATACAATCTGTCACAAAACAGTTGATGAATTGTGTGACGGTAATCATTGCGAATGAAAGCTGACGATTTGTAACATGGATAAAAAAAATAACAACAATGAACGTATGAATGAACGAACACTTCAGCAACATAGAAAAATGTACACAGCGTGCTTGAATTTTTGACGCGTTTTTATTTGTTCATACAATGGTTCAAGTAGAAAATTCACTTCACGCTGGGAGCTACGGCGATAAAAATATTGAAAATACTTTTCAACTAGTTTAACAGTATTTTTATTTTGCAATCTGTTTTTAAAGTTACGCTAGTTTTTGACACGAGGGCAAACAAGATATGATTATATTTACAACTTTTTAAATCTCAAATAATTTCAATTTAAATCAAAAATTCTTATATTAATATTAAATATCGCATCTATCTGGTATCAGAAAATACTTATTTATTTTTTTAGCAATGTTCACTTATTAGCATTGAATATATTTCAATAAGTATTTTAAGTAAAATATTGCTTTCGATAGAATTGTCTTAAAACATATTCCATATAAACACGATTTACATAATATTTCATGCCGACATAAATATATCTACCGTATATATATTGACTGAGGAAAGAAAAAAGGATGCAACCCTAATTTTTTTTCAAAATAACTTTTATTCGATAATCACAATGTATGCAACTTAATACACATTTCATCAAAACGACGTAAGCTGAAAATGACGAATAAGTGTATAAATTTAGCATTTAAAAATGAAAAATGGATGGCCTAGCAAGTTTGCGACCATGAAAAGGGACGTTCACCTCATCAATTTTCCTGGTTTTTTTAAATAACTTATTAAATTAACATATTATATTGAGTATTATTAAATGACTTAGTCTTCAGGCACTTCAAGATCTGTATAATAAATGTTCCAAAATCATCAAAAAATGTTTTTTATGCTTCCTGTAAAATCTGTTCTATTTGGGTTACGTCCTTTTTACTTTACACAGTCAATATTTATATTTGTGATTTAATCAGAATATAGATTTAATGAAGTAATCTATCCATAATGTTTCGATAGATAAAACTGAACTTGATAGAAAAACAAAATTTGTAAATACACATATTGAAAAAAATGTGTCTCCACGAACAAGAACTCAATAATGTACATGATATTGCTAACAGCTTAGATTAACAATTTTTCACACGTTATGATTTTTGATAATTTTTATCAAGCATTGTTTTGAGTCATATTTATTTCATTCTTAGTCTAGGGGTTTATGTATAAAACCATGAATCTCCATAATTGCCACGTTGTTTCTATAGGGATATTTATTTGAAAATGTAAAAGATTAAATATCTCACAAATATTTATTATTACTATGCATAACGTCTTCACTTTGGTGGCCGATTTAGAAGTCGTATTCGTATACATATGTTGTATTTTTCGACACCGAGTAGCTTCTAAAAAAGTTCAAAAAAATGTAGAACATAGGTGCCACATGAGTAGAGTGATTGGCTGATAAATAATCCTGGTTAAAATAGCCTCTATTCACACTGTGGTCTCGTATATTTACTTTACAGTCAAAATAAGCATGGCTTAAATTTTATTTTCACAAATCAGTGGTTTATGTTTTTAAAAAATCAATCTGTATAGTTTTATGATCAAAGTTAAGATAGATACTCAACATTTAAAGCAGATAAATCGTTTTTAAAAATCTGATTAATATAGTATTATACGTGATTCAGTAATACATATTTTCGAATATCACAGTGGGTAGTTATTTATTGAACTAGTTGTTTCAAGCAGCTTTCTTATATCGTTTGTAAATAAAATGTAGGAACCCGGTCAAGCCCACTACAGCATGAGAAATATCGGTAATATTTCAAGCTCCGATGCCGCTACATTCATACGGAGAGTTGACGTGTCACGAACGGCGCTCTAATGACGGACGTATGTCGGGTGTAATAAGTCAAGTGGCATTCCACCGGACGTCGGGACGCCAGGGTGAGTACAGACAGATCACCTTGGGCATCGTTTTTTTTCAGGAGGAGCGGCGTGAAAAAAAGGCGTAGCGTTTGCTTTTAACACTTTGTGTTGTGTTCCTTTTACGTCCGCTTTTTTGTGTGTTCGCCCTGAGTCGTAACAATGCCGGTCTAAGTGGCAGTTGATGCGATGATAGAGGTTGGGAAAACGTAAATGATGAACGTGTTTGGGGAAATGGCCGGCAGATCCTTTTATTTAACGTGACACATGTGTAACGTTTGTTCGGTGGAAAAGCGATGCGTTTACATAGCACGTTTAAAAAAAGGCCCACAATTCGCGAATGTAATTATTTGTTTTGGACCTTATTTTAGTGTAATTAAATGTATATGTGTATCTTTTTGTCATTGTCCATTTATTTATTTTTTCTGCTAACGGTATAATGGTTTAGCGCGAACTTTTTTCAATATATTCAGTCCGTAGAAATATCATTATATTAAAAAAGTTGTATTTAATCCGATTTTATTTCAGTATACGAGTATTTATCAAAATGGTGAAATCCAATAAAAAAAATATTTTAACAAAGAAAACAAATATATATCATTCAATTCATTGGCAAAAATTCAAAGATATTATTAAAAAATAATCATTTTTTCAATAATATACATTAATAACAGTTCTCAATATATCAATTATTTTTTAAACCATTTATATTAAAATCAAACAATTAGCTTTCAGTGTGCTGGTAGACTAGTAACTAAATTCTCTCCAATAATCTGAAAATACTTTCCTCGATGCTTTTTTAAATTATTAACTATTTTAAGTTCCAATCAAAATGTCTTCAGTAAACACAATAAGTAATAATTTCTCGGAGTTTTATAAAGTGAGCATTGGGTCTAGGAACAGTGTCAACTGCTGACCATGGCAACCATTTCATTTTTCTAACAATTTTAACGAAAATAAAGCGCCACTTAAAACTTTATACGTAAAATATACCTGTCGCTCAATAAATAATTGAATTATAAAAAATCTTTTGAAGATCAAAATGATCTCTTACTCCAGAATGCTATAAGCATAAGGGACTTTAAAAATATTTTCTTTATAATTATGTTATATAAATACATTATGTTCTCTTCAATTATCATTTTTCAATGTACTGTTATGTTTATTTGTAGAGATTTCTATGGTTTATCAGAATTTAAAAGTAAATATTTAACAATTTTACTGATACATATAAAAATGCAAAGCTTTGTGAGACCTACACTACTCCTTCAACAAAACATTGGTCTTTGCTTGTCAATATGAGAAAGGATAACACAACGCAGCATACCAATATTCTTACAAAACGGGTCAACCCATTATATGGTCTCCGGAGAGTCGTACAAATGCAGCTTATAGATGTTAAAAGGAGTCAGAAAATCAACTTTTCCACATAAAACATTTAATGTGAAAGTCAAACCTGTTTCTGAATGGGCAATGCTTTTATGTTCTTTGTTTCTTTGTAATACGCACACATGCTATATTGTTATATAAGAGTTCTTGTAAAATCGGTTTTTTGGCTGTATGCTATCGAGCACCTAATAAACTTTATAAACATTTCTTTCAGGCAAGATTTTTCTCTTATTTGATTGGTTGCACCGTAGTTTGTAATAAAAAAATTGAAAACATACTAAATATAAATAAACTTTAACGTAAATAAATTTTAATTTCAAAATGCTTAAAATAACCTATTATTTTGAAAAATACCAGGCATCTACTATTTAGTAATGAATATATTTTATAAAAGTGGGTATGATTTTTGAAATGATAATTAATTTGTGACGCTTATATTTTTTATTTCATGCTTAATTTCAGATATATTATACATATAACATCTCAACAAACTAGTGTTCTTAATATTTTAAAATAAAATTTAAGCTTTCAAAGTTTTCTTATTTGATAAAATTGATATCATTATTATGTTACTTACACAAATGGTCAACAGTCAGCTACGTACTTTTTAATGTTAGATATTTTCGAGTGATTTTTTTTTTT
Organism: Rhyacophila evoluta; assembly: GCA_022683975.1. Lineage (NCBI taxonomy): Eukaryota > Metazoa > Arthropoda > Insecta > Trichoptera > Rhyacophilidae > Rhyacophila > Rhyacophila evoluta. Next base: position 10,334 of record JAGVSQ010012772.1, read on the forward strand.
AATTTTTAGTATATTCTTAATACATATATTTGTAAAATACTTATCACCGCATGCTAACTAACTAACGGTAAGAATAATCAATCGTCTCACGTAATCCATAGCTGTTCGACTTCTGGTTGTTTAGGTAAAGTTTATGTAATAACGATTAATCGATTTATAAAGTTATATCTCAATTCCTTACAGCATATTATATTATTTACCTTCCACGTAATACGTAATACAAAGCGTCCTTTTGAATAATGTTTTCAAAATCAATTCCAATCATTGGTTCTTAACTTAGCAATGACTTATTAGAATACTATCCCTAGTAAATATGTATATAATAAAGCTTCCAATGCCGTATTAAGTGCTGGCATTTCAATTAAGCTCAATAACTTGAGAATGCACACTAAAGCAACAAATCCTGTGAGCTTTAGCGTAAGCGCCGTTTTAGTTCGCGAGCGCCGTGACGCCCTCGCGTCTGATGAATTAAAACCGACGATACAATTTATCGGCAAACATCCGAGTATTTATGTGTATTTGTCAGCCAAAGTGAAATACATTTGGTGGGATATACTGTATCAGCAGCGCGGGTGTAAAATATTAACGACCCGTGGAACTTATCACTCTACGGCCGAATTATTTCAATGGACATGGGGTGGAAATTAATTCGAAAATTGGCCTCCCTCACAACAATAGATGATAGTTAGTGTATCTATCTGCTTAGTTAATCTTGATAGATATTATGTAACGAATTTACCTAAGTTTTAAATATATATATCTATCCATATTTATATATATTACATGAATTTTTAACTCCTCTAATACACCTAACCTAACCTAACCCAACCTAGCCTAACCAAACCTCACCTAACCTAATCTAACCTCACCTAACCTAACCTAACTTATACTGACCTAACCTCACCTAACATAAACGTTACACGGTCATGACTTGCCGAATATGCACTTGAGTCTCCTGCTCGACCGCATTCAAGTTATGGTCAAGAAAATACACCATTTCTTACGTGACATCCTTTATGCATAATACAAATGGATGTATCACAATAAGAGAATACTCAAAATATCCCTCTCGATCCCAACACAACAAAACAAAAAAAAAACAGACAACTAAA
>JAGVSQ010012773.1:0-11444 GCA_022683975.1 Rhyacophila evoluta
AGAATTTAAAATCAATTTCCATCAAGCACCATCAGTCAAAAATATTAATGAAAATGATAATGCTTAATATTTTTCTTATAAACTTTCCGTGCCTTTAATTTTGTAAAGATTCTTACCTCCAAGATCTTTAGCGGACACTGTAAACCTCTGTGACATCAAAAGTCATTCAACGGTGGTGGAATTGACTGGTACAATTATTGTGAATGCTTTCAGTCTGAATCCTCTATGGTTTATTTGTGAAATCAGTGAGAATCCGATGACCCAAAATACCTTCGATACTATCCAAAGGGTTTACTCAGCGGAATTAAGGGATGTTGGCATGACTTTGGAGGATAAAAAGCGATTAGCGGCGATAAAGAATGCTAGAGGTGCATTATGGTTTACGGCTACCATCCTAGAAAGCTTACACATATTTAGCAGATATAATATGACAGTTAAGAAAAAGATAGTGCTATTTTGTTAAAAAAACGTAGCTTAAAATGGCTTAAATCATTGTTTTAGAGATGCTTCATTATTTAAATACGATTGATCGATCTTTGTGTGCAATCTTTTAATAAATAAAAAAATGAAAACCTTATAATGTTTGCAAATTAAGGTATCGATGAATAAAGTTTTAATCGTGTAAATATCACCTATACAACAATTAATTTATAATAGCATGTGGGAGATGGATTTGGTACACGAATATATGACCTAATATAGATTTGATTAAATTGTCGTATGTATGATAAATTTTAGATGTAAACCTTCTAAGCCCCTCATAGAACTAGCCCTGTCACATTTTAAACATCTACATTGTTAAGGCATGATACCATTTTGATAGAGAAATAAATAAAATTATTCAATATTATTAATAAATTGAAAATTGTTATGTTTCAAATGATTTATATATAATCACACTTAAAATTGTGTAAAGATAAAAATTTTCACAACCCTCGGTAGACGTGAGCTTAGCGCATGGGCTTCAGAGCTGGAACTTGCGGATTTAATGCTGTAGAATTTTTCATCATTTTTGGTGTAACAAAATAAGTGTTACGATGTGGAAATCAACAATTTATAGTCCCATATATACTTTTTTTAATAATAACATTCATATTATTCAAATTCATGTTGACTGTAGAAAGCGAAAAAGACGTAACCCCCAGTTTTCTCACAGTGGTATTTTTTCGATAATCACAAGTATACGTTCTACCAAAAGCATATAAGCTACACATTCTGAATTAGTATCTAAATTGGGCTTTTAAGTTTGAAATATGATAGCTTGACAAATTTGCGACCACGAAAAAGGACTTATCATATGAATATTATGGGTTGTTCTTGCGTTGATTATTAAATTAATATCTGATTGGATAAATAAAATAACAGTTTTAATCTTCATGCAGCTTAAGATTTTGTAATTGTAAATGTAAATGTAAATGTAATTTAAATTTTGACTCAAAATCATACTGTTTTGAAAACTTTGTTACTGAAAACCACGTTTTTTTGTGGCTCTTGTAAAATTTGTTTAGTGTGAATTACGTTCATTTCCCTTTATATCGTCGATATGGTATTTAATTGCAGAGCATGTATTTAAAAAAACGAAAAACATTAATTAATAATTAATTAAGATTGCAAAATTACACAAATTTGTTTCTATTATTTATGCATATCAGCTTCGATAAATAAAATAAAACGCTGAGTACTGTAATAAACAGTATTTTTTATTTCCACTTAGAATATAAGAATTTTATAAATTTAAATATTTCTTTTCGAAATGCACAAAAGTTGTTTGAAAGTATGATTTTTCCTTGAAATAAATGCGACGTAAGAAAAAAAACTTAGCAAGAAAACGCGACAGATGTCACGAACAGTGGGCAATTTATTTTTCTTGACTGTCTAATAAAAGTGCGCGATAAATTTTATCACGAAAGCGAAATAAATAAATCACTATTTGGTATACTTTTAAATAAAACCAGTGTAAAACGATTTTATTTTTTATTTGATATGGCATTTATCGCGAAATATTTAAATATCAAAATAACATTATACGTCGGCGTAGTATATTTTTAAAATTTGAACTTGATTGAAGATTTAAATGTAAATTATGTACTCCGCTTTGATAAAATGTGTAAATATATCACTTGCTTAGCCGAAATAAACCTTTTTAAGGTTTCAGCTGGCTTCGTAAATGAATATATATATATAAGTTGAATTCTTTTAAGCCATGTCACCATTATAAATAAATAAATATTTACTGCGCATAACTCAACAAATTATTTCTACTAATTAAATTATGAATAAGACTCTGGATATGCGCCTAATTAAAATTTATCCTTTAGATAATTTGGTTAAAATTAATTCTATTATGACGATATATTGAGTACTATTGATTTGATTATATCAGTTAGTAGCATTTAGATTCATTCATGAATTTCTCAATTAATCGAATCAATTTAGCTATATTTAGCTACATATGTGGATCATATAACATCCTGAGAGAGCTGTGCGTGACAAGAATTCACCGCCGATACCACGCACCGCAAAAACGCGCAGAGTAAAATGACGCGATGACAAAAGCGCGCATTGAATAAAACGGGAATTATTAATGCAAAAAAAAGAAATATCGACACTCTGTACGTTTAAATATGACATGTATCTGCAAATATGACATTTTATAGAAGAACATTGACTGAAACCGCAAGAAGTTGCGTGTCTTTCCGGGAAAAAAACCGGTAAAGTAGGTACTTTTCCCGATGTTTTATGTCTTCCCATAGAAATATTACGCAGACAACAAAAATTCCAAAGACGTATAATCGCGTGCCACGTGTCGATATATGATTATATCGTTATATTTATGAAAATAAAATATAATATGTACATCTATAAATACCGGAATAATTATTTAAATACAAATCATGAGTTTGTTTGCGAAAACAGATAATAGAAAAATCAACATTATCAAATTATATAACGTAAACCAAAACATAAAGGTAATAAACTTACTTTCAAATTTACACACTGTTAAGTATATTTCATTTTCAAATGTCTAATACCGTTATATATAAAAGTATAAATAATATATTGAATGTAAACAAGTAATATCTTTGTTTAAAAGTAGATTTATCTCTATGTTTAGTTTTAAATTTATTTCTAGATATTTTTAAACATTTATAAATATACATTTAATAGAAAGCGTTATTCAATGTAGTTACATGGCGCACAATGTAAGATATTTATTTCTTTTAGCATCTAATATTAATTAAACTCTTGGAAAGTAAGTACAATATCTATAAAAAAGCTACAGTAATCTCCCCGGTTAGCGTGGTTGGTTGCACGTGCGCCTAGCGATCCGGGGAATGCAGGTTAGATTTCTCATCTGGGCGGGATTTTTAAAAATCTGAAAATGCAGGACTGGATACCCATTAGGTTGAGCAATTGTATGAGAAACGATTCTCGTGAAAAATAATCTGTCAAGACGTCTTCGCATTGCGGAGATCCATATACTCCACTTTCGGAGTGGATTTATTTACACTGTGCTGATACATATGCTCAACTTTTGGAGCGAACATGGTATAAAAAAAAATATATATAAATACAATTTTAACAACAGAAAAGTTTCGAGAATGTTTGTTTTTATCAATAAAACCAATTTTATTTGATTTTTTACGTGATTTAAATGGATTTTTATAGTACACAATTTATTTTGAGAGGTAAATTTTGTAGAAAATTTCTTAACGCCTTTGAGCATTCTTTTATGCAGTTAGTGGACTCAAACCGTGATTTACAATTACAAGAGCGTACGCTGTTAACTCAGCTAAAGTATATAAAAAATGACCTGCTCATCTGTACATTAATTTATTCTCAATCAAATGTGTAGTATAATTTTTAAAAATACTTATATTTATGAAATTATATTTGAATTTTATTTTTAACCAACTGTCATAATAATTTTTCCAACATGTTCCAAAAATAGAAACAGTTCGATTTGTCAGTTAATTTACAAAGGATGGTTTTGTTTGAAAATTCTTTCAGAAATACCTACTGCTTTTCTTACCGGAGGCTATGAAATATTATTTCCCCGTAGAAAATAGTTTTCAAAGCTTGGCCAGTTAGAAGATAAGCTCTATTATAAATGTGGCAATATTTTACAAGAAACCTGATCCTATGGGAGTTTTCAAGGATGCGTAAAGAAAGTTAAGAATTACTCGGGTGTACTCAAACGATAGTTACACTGAACAACCATAATGCTATGGTATCTGTCACGGTTAATAATATTGTATCGGCTTCCAAAATGCGACGAGATATGAAAAGTTATATGTACATATTCCATATTTTTTAAAACAAATTACCTTATAAGAACTCTTTTATAATCAACTGAAATTTATCTGTTTAAAATTCATTTTCTTTTTAATTATGATATTAAATTAATACGTAGAGATTTCATGCGTCGTTCGCTGTCTCGTTTTGTTTTTCATTTTCGTGTATGAATTATTTACGATTAATAACAAAAAAAAAAGAATCAACTCACCCTGAACGAAAATAGGAAATACTTACAATACTGAGAACTATATGTTCTATTTCTAGAGTGGATATCTTTACACTCTACTATGTATCGTCGTATTACTGGTAAAAGACGTTAAAGTAAAAAGCTGAGTTTTGAAATAATCGAGTTTTAATGGTTGAGTCACTCTGTTAAATAAATTTGATGACAATTTTTTAAAGTATATTCATTATACATTAAGAAATTGTCGTAAAATGTATTTAACATAGAGACTCAACCATTAAAACTCGATTATTTCAAAACTCACATTTTTACTTTAACGTCTTTTACCAGTAATACGACGATATAATCGCGTTGTAAAGAATTATTTTAACAGATTTTTTCAGGTCCAAATTCATAAATCGGTCCCAAGATATTTTGACTATCATCAATCGTTGGTTAAGATCTATTGTATTATAATAATGACATGAATATAATAATGCCATTTCCACAAAATATATATGCCACTAAAATTATTTTGCGAAAATAGTTTCTGCATTGCATATATAAGAAAACTTGTCATGAACAAACTTAACACAGCTAGTATGTATAAATATCCAGACATTAATGTAATTTATCCACAAAAGTACTTGGCAAAAGAAAGCCTTTAATTCTGTAAAACATTTGAAATCACAAGTGCTAAGTCGTTTGTTTTTGTTCAGGTACTGGCAGTGTTGTCTTTTTTTACTGAAAGACTCAGTAAACAACAGAAGAAAAAGCTTAATCAAAGTTTTTGTGAAAAATGGTAGAATTTCATCAACAAACTTTCGTGTAAAAGCACTTGCTAACATCGTACTCAGTATTCACGTAATCGAGTGATTAATTTTGTATAATATTATATTACATAAATACGTGAGATTTAACGTGACAAATATGTAATAGATACATGTTTATCAAATCTTTCCACTGTACAATGTTTTTATGATAATGTTTTATAATCCTCGTTTAAATTTTCGCAAACTTTCTGAATAATCATAAAATATATGACTCTAAAGTCTAACCTATAAAGCTTTATACCATGAGAAATAAATAATTGAGGCGCACGAGTATGAACAAAAAATGCAATATTAAAGTAATCATACTCACACTTGATATTTAAAGTGTTAACGCTCAAAATTTGTAATTAAAAATTGAATAATAATTGTTTTATATTAAGATTCTACTGTAAAAGTGTCAATCTATATTTTATTTTGGCATTTTTATATTACTTTCTTGTTTAATAATTAGCATGCTTGAATGCCTTGTATATTGATTAAGTAATTAAGGAAGTGATCAAAGTGTTTACAGTAAGTTATTTCAAAATATTTTCATTTAAAAGGTTAATATTCTTGCGATAAACTAATTATAATCACAAATTAATAGGAAACATTTCACCATTGCAAAACCACTTCCTTCTAATAACAACTATAACAGATAAGCCGGAAAGTCGGAAATAATCATCCATTTCATATTTTGTGTAATATTAATATTTCTAGCGATTCCTTTTAGTTTAATGAACTATTGTGAAATAACTAGTAGTGTGACTAAATGAAACGACCACTTTATGGTATTGAGAAATTTATAAACTTGTATACTATTGTTGATCGGACTTCTGATTGAATTAGTCTTAGATTATTAATTAGAAATACTAATAATAATATAATTAGAAATCACAATAGTCACAGAATTTGCAGGAGGAATTTGCAGAGTTACAGGAGACACAAAAACGTTTATTTAATGATTTTGGGCCAATTTCAAAATATTAAATATTTACAACCTTGAAATGCACGAAAAATATTTTAGATAGAGCCTTACATAATGATACTATTTCACGCGTTTATTCACACTAATTAAAATTAAGCCATCAACTGGAACTGAAATATTTATTTCATTACTTGTTTTTTATTTATCTATTTAGCCACTTAACCATTGCGATACAAAGTTTTTTTAAATATGTAACCCAATAAAAGAAATACAACCTATTTACGTCGTAAAATTCGTTTCTTTCACTTTAAGCTTTTAAACCTTCATTACTCGCCCGTTTGAACGCTCTACAACTCGAATTAAATATTCTTTTTGGGTGGTTTTTTTTCATATAGTTTTTCTCTTTGACTTTAAAGTTAGTGATAGTCCGTAGCATCATGGATTCAAAGTAATCACGGAATTATGCAAGCCTCTATCAATCAAATTTCAGTTAGTAGACAATACTTGTATATCTTCAAATACCTCAGTACATATTTTTAGAATCCTCAATTACATAAGGTGTTTAGCTCATGCCTTAATATTATACATATTGAAATTCCACTAAATATTTTACTTAATGCGTTAACATCGTTTGAGTTTTTTTTTACTAATAATGTATTGAGAGATACATAGTGTATTACAAACTAGTTGTAGATAATATAGGGAGCGCTTTATGTTCCAGGCTGATGTATTTTTTTTCAAAAAATTTGCATCGTACTGCGAACTGTGTGTAATATGGCACTGTCCTGTTGGAATCACATGTACTGTGGGCCAAATTGATCTTATTTGGGCAAACGAAAGTTTACCACCATATCACGATATTGATCACCAGTAACTGTGAAGAAATATGGCTAAATGATGCCGCTGGCCTAAATGGCGTACCATATATTGGAAAGTAATGGTCGTCGGTGTATCAATTGAGAATGTTCAGTGCCCCAACAGCGACTATTATGTTTATTAATAAAACGATTCCATTCGAAATGTGACTTATTGCTCATAATGATTTTTCGGCAGTTTAACAAGAAGAAAAAAATTAGTTAAGAATAAATAAAATTTTGTCGTGAAATATATAATTTATATAAGTTCTTGTTCTAGTTTACGTGTATACATAAATGTAAAATGCAATGTACATTTTAGTATTATAACCAAGTTTGGGCTGACAATACGTCGACAAGGGGCTCGCTTAATCTTAGAGCTATGTATTGCCTTGCAGTGTTATAGAGAAAAGATGGATTTATCAATCATAGAAATATTTAATACTAAAAGTTGACAAGATATTTTTTATTACAAAACCTAAATCGCTTACTTTTCGATAAACTTCAAAATGCAACAATTTTATGTTTTGTAATATACTCATGCAAACCTTCCTAATCCCTTAAGCTTCTTTAGCTCTCTGCCAATTACAGTTTAATTCTCGCAATAACGAATATATGTAAGTAACGAAGTTATCACTATAACGACTTTTTTTTGTTACAGACAAACGTTCATACAATATGTCGTAATATTTTTTCTATATTCAGTATAACGAAACAAAAGGGGTGGTCCCAGGAATTTAGTTATAACGGGATTCGATCGGAAAAACGTTATTGTTTTCAATGAGTGATATAAACACGAGTATAACGTTAATTTTGGCCGCGAATAAAGTTTATTATAATGAAAATGAAAGAAAAGTTATGTGATGTGTATATTTTTACATTTACATTTATATAACTACGTGATAAATCCAAATAATATTGTTTAGGCGCCACTTTCCATTAGAATATATCAACGTCAGTATTTATGGCGGCAAATGACAATAAAAGAATAAAAATAATGTTTACACGGCCATAAAAGTGTAAACAGTTTCCCGACCGACAACTTTATAAATTATAAATGTTTTTCAACTTCCTAATATTTATTAGGATAATCTATAATATCTCGTGACTATACTCATGAAAGCTTTATTCAATATAGTATGTATTTTTTATTTAGACAGTGAGATTATTGTTTATTTTATTTGATACATACATATATGGGACCACATATTTTTTTTCCTAAAGTGGGACATCTACTTATTTTAGATAATATCATGTATATTAAAGAAAACAAAGATTACTTCATATTTTTTATTTATTAATGAAAAGATTCTTTTGAGAATTTCCCGGTAGCCTAGAAACTAGCGTACGCGCCTTGCATATGAGGAATGCGGGATCAATTTCCACATCTACTGGATTTTAAAAATCCGAAAATGCAGGACTAAATGCCCATTGGGTCGAGAAATTGTCTGATAACCAATTCCCGTTGAAAAACAATCTCTCAAGATATGTCTTCAGATTACGGAGATCCATATGCTTCACTTTCGGAACGGACATCTTCACACTGTGCAGATCCATATAGTCCATTTCCGGAGCAAACGCGGTAGAAAAAAATAAGAAAATCAGAAATGAAAACATAAAAATAAGTAATTTATGCAGTCTTACTTTATTCTGGTAAATAAAATTTGCTTAAAAGTATTTGGCACTGATTTCAAACAAAATTGAATTTATTAGCGGCTTTCTTAAAAAAATAGTTGTATTAAATTAACACTTTTTAACAATTTACTTTGAGATTTTCGATTTGCAATTGTGTTTTTTTGCTTGTCAATACCTTTTTTGAAATCGTTACCATGGGTTGCTCTCTTTCTGAAAACGGGACATTTTGATGTCCCAGCGCTGTGATTGGGAACAATGGCATAGGCTATTTGAAAAACGAGATGGTCCTTTTTAAAACGAGACGTATGGTCACATTATACATACACATAGTGACACAAAAACTTACTCGATGCGGCAAAATTTAGAATTATTATCAGTAAGCGATTGTTTCCAACCAAATGTAGATTATAAACCGTAAAAAATCACTGTTATTGGCAAATATCTTAAATTTTTCACAGTTGTGTTTCTGCAATAAATGTGTTATTGGACAAAAACCAATCCGCATTAATATTTTTATCATGGATGTCACATTTATTGGTTTCAAAGTTACATAGCACATATTTGCAATTTATTTGAAATTCTGAGAAGTTATGAATCATCAACATTGTTTTTATAAATTGTTTAATATTTTAAACTACACTATATGGCGAATATTCCAACAATAGTTGATTGCATTGTATTAAATGCTTTTGTTTCGTTCTGAACTGTGGATCACTGGTTTGAATAAGGTATATTAAAATGTTTATATTTTTGTACGAGTTCTGATACGCAATATTATATTAGTAAAAGATTGGGCCACATATTTCGGATGCCACAAGAAAGTCTGATCCAGACCTGCTTATTTTTTAAGCCGACCGGTCGTCGGCGTCCCAGAAGGCCGCTAAATACTATCTATAGAATGTATTCGGTGGAGTTACGGGATGCAGGTATGACCTGGGAGGACGCAAGAATACTGGCGGGCGACAAAGATTCTTGGAGGTGGCACGTGGTGTCCATATTCTAGTAATGTTTAACAATTATTTTTTATAAAAATATGTTTAAATTGATAAAACTTTCTTAGATATCGGCTGTGCAAACGAAAAAGGAGGTAACCTTTCAGGAGAAATTTTACAGGAGGCACAAAAAATAGTATTTTATTTACATGGTCCGGCATAATTTTAATTGATCTTTATTGAACAAAGTTTTATAAGAAGAACCAAAAAAATTGATGTGGTGGAGATTTCACACGACCCTCCTTTATTTAAACATAAAAGCTGAATTTGGATACGAATTGGCATTCGCGGCTTATATTATTTTTAAACTTATATTTTATATATTTTACACGCATTTTGGAATAGAGCCTTACTAACTGAAATCTCATGTGCAACTAGTTGTGTTAAAAAAATATAAAAATGCAACCTATTTCAGCTCCAAAATAAAATGAAAGAAATGTTTATGTGTGTACGTTTCATTATATTGTGCAATAAAATAATGTAATGAATCTATACGCTGAGATATGTCGAGATAAAAATGACGTAAGTTACAGAGAATGAGGTTTCAACATTTCCCGACAAATTTAGAATAATTTTCCCGGGAATATTATTATAGACTATAGAGAATAGAAGAACAAAGAAAAAAAACGGAAATTTTGAAATAATATGAAATAAATTGGAACCAAAGGAGCAAAACAAGTAGCAAATCTTTTCCGTTTTTCACGGGAATTTCTCAGAAAACGGAAAAATAAAAAACACATTTTTTCCGCGAATACGTAAGTACTAATATAGTATACTAAGTAATATAGAATATTAAGTAATAACTATTTATATAGAATACTAAGTAAGATATTATCGAAAACATTTTTTCAAAAACTTTTTCTATTGCCCATCTCTTTTTTGAAAATTGTAATACTAATTGTTTGCCACGGGCTCACTTAAAGTAATAATATACTTTCAACTAAAAAAATCACCAAATATTTATGACTCTTGAACTAAAACTATTAACAAACCATAAATTATATTAAGAGAGCGTTTAACATTAGCATATTTTAATGAACTATTAACAATTATTAATGTAGGTCAAAAAAATATTTTTTGGGTCGACCGCTTTAAATTTATGCCATTGGTAATAATGCTTCGTTTGCAACCAAGATTGTGGTTGAGTATATTAGCCAGAGTTAAATATACTGCGACAATTTATGTAAGGTCAGTTAGTTTTGTTCACCGGTTACATTTTATTGTTACAGCCATTGTAATTTCAAGTGTAACGGATATAGATATAAAGTAATTTATTTTTATTGTTACTTCCCTCGTTTTTTGCCCAGCTTGGATTATTATTGCTTAGTAGCCCTATATTTTTATGTCGTATTTAAATATCAAGTTCAAGTATTAGCAGTATCGAATGTCGTAAGAGTAAAAGCCCTATTACACTATCCAATCTCAAGACACCCTTACCCTAACTAAGTGCGGTGTAATAAGCCTTAGGGAGTAAGGGTTCCTATATAAGTCCCGATTTAGGAGCTCAGTTGCCACGCAGCGAGCTTGTGAAGCGGTCGTGAGTATGCGCGTCGTCTGTTCGTCTTTTATATAGCCATGTCGTACAACAAAGAAAAATAAGTTTTTTTAAAGAATAAAATGATCAATAAATAATTTTGTTTTACTTACCTTGATGTAATGACTCAAACATTTGTAAATTGGATTTAAAAAACTTACTTGCTTAGACACTCTTTTTCCTTCTGTATATATATTTTTTAAATTCTTTCTTTATTCTTTTTTTAT
>JAGVSQ010012774.1:0-11443 GCA_022683975.1 Rhyacophila evoluta
AAACGTCCGACACAAACATACAAACACACATAATCTAGATTTTATTTATTAAGATTATACTAAGCACACTTATTTCAGTAATACTTCAAATTATACGTTTTTATACTATATCTGCATCCTGCAAAATGCAGCATTATGATCTCCACACTGTGAAGATGTCCGCTCGGAAAATAAAAAATAAATACATATTTCTACAATAAAAAGACATAATTATCTTCACAGATTTTCAATTTTTTTTATGAAAATTAGTTGTCAGATAACTACTCAACATACTGTTTATAACAGCAATAGTCAATATATTTGTTGATATAAACATTCTAGTGTGAAAGTAGTACGTACCATTAATAAGAAATTGTTGATGATAATGAAAAAAAAAATATCGGTGAATATATTTTTAATCAATTATAAACAAAACACATTATACAAACTACACATATGGATAAAAAGCGTCTTGGAACCACTGAGTTGCGTATCACAGTAGGTACGTTTTTTATGTATTAGACTGTCGCCTTACTTCCGAGGCCTCAAAATTATTCCATAGTAGACAAATAAGAAGTTTGAGAAACACATTTGCGGTGAATATGTTTCTGAAACTTTAATGATGATGACCAAGAAACAAACATCTCGAGGGAATAATGTTTTTCCTCTGACAACGAACTCATTTGCGAAACAAAGTCGTTGGATTTAATGTTTTATTCTCATTTTATTATGTAATTATGTTATAATATTATTAAATAATAACTATATTGTAATTCACGATCGTTTTTTCTTAATATTTATGTATCATTTATAACTACCGCAATAACATATCTAGGTTCGATTGATGGTACAAATTAACCTTTCGGTTGCTGCAATGTTTTTTTTTTTAATCTTAGAATCATAGCAAAAAAATTACAATAAAAGATCATCTATTTAATATTTATTGGAAACAGAAAAACTATTTTTAACAAATATTCTATCCTGCTTTTCATGTTCATTTTGCGTAGTATTTAAAATCGATGCTAAAATGGGGGAAAAAATGTTGTAAGTATGTTTCATTAATATTATTCACGATATTTAGCAAGATTAAGTCAGTTATTTTATGGTTTTTGTTCATGGTCATACATACTATTTAAATGCCAAAATATAATAATATTAACGTAGTTCATTATAGTTAAAAACATAAGCTATGTGATTTAACGTGGTTTTAGTGTTGTAAACTCATTTCTCATTCTGATAAACGGCATAAAATTAATTCTTTAAATGAGACCATTTCATAAATTGTTTTTATGACTTTATGCTTACTGACAGTGGTCTCTCAGTATATTATAAAACAATCTTGAATCTTATTATTTTTAATACTATTCATCTCTTTACAAGTAGGAAGCGGCTATTTTCACTTACTCATATAATACTCATTGAATGTAACATTGTCATTATTTAAATAATCTCAACTAATAGATAACGGAATTGAAGATTATGTATATTGTTATTCCATCAAGAAACGGTGTAGTATTATAAAAAAATATACATAATTTAATGAACAATTTTGTAGTGATAAATACATAAAATTTGACTACGTCTGCCGTAATAACTGAAAAAAAGAGTTACTGGGTTGTGACGTCATTAGATTCAGTGAGCGATGTTTTAAGATGTATCGATTCTTGAATACATACACACTTCATATGTTCAACCCAATATTATCATTGCTTATAGCGCTAGTTTGTTTTTTATCATCAATATAATGGATGGCATTATACATTCAATGTAAATAAAACATTTTACAAGTTAATTCAACAATATTTTTCAATTATTACATACTCATATTTAATTTTTTCATCAGTTCACGTTTTATAACAAATACGTTTTTCAAACAATTACTCTTAAATTTCCTTTGAAATAAAAACCTTTACATGTGTGATGTATGTCATCAACTTAATCAGTATTTTCAATTAAAACAAAATTTATTTGTATGTATATACTATATACTGACTGACTGTATATTCTTTGCTTCAATATATGAATCTCAACGGTGTAAATATGAACTACTTCAGAAATATATGTATCCCTACGTTGTAAAACCTATGATTTTATGAAAATTATCTGCTTCTCAATATTTTTCAATTTTGGTTATAACCAATAAGACACTTCAATAATAAGCCATGTTATATTATATTACGTCTATCAACCATATATCATGTATCTCGTCTTAAATAAGCTGCATAGAAAAATAAAAACAAATATTAAAAGCTTTTAACAAAACTGCAACAACATGACTTTACACTAAATTCGTGGCCACTGCAACATAACAGAGTGTCGAGTTATTAATATGCATGAACGTTAACTTCGCACAAGACAGAGGTTTGTTTACATTTTCGATAAGTACGAACAGCAGAAGCGGGGAAGCCACGCTGTATTTATAATTTTGTATCTGCAAAGCTTAGGAGTAAGGACATTATAAAAGAGACCACAGTAGTCTTATTAAACTATATGAAAAAAAACTATTAAAATATATTAATACATATTTTACTACGTCCACTCTTAAGCTGGATACTAAAGATCTCAACAGTATACAAATGAGCACACCAAAAATAGAATATGTAAATATTGGCATGTTAAGTTTTTGTTTTGACTATTTTACATAAGCAGTGTGTCAGTTAATTACTCATACCATTGAACATCCAATCCTGTATCTTAAAATTGTATTAAATACTGCAGCTGTAAAACTCGAACCCGCACCCCACGGCTCTGAAACACGTTCCCTAGCGTTTCGGAGGGAAACATTATTACATTTAAATATTTTTAAATACATACTTTATATAATTAATATTTTCGACTGATGGTGCTTGATGGAAATTGATTTTAAATAATTCAGAATTTACATACTTAATTAAATTTAATCTAAATTATAATGTATAGTATATCCAATAATAGAGCACAGAACTTTTATATCACTATTTTAATGTAATAATGCCGCTACTGATAGGTTGTAATAAAAAAAAATATAAAAAGAGATTTTATTATTTTAATGTGAAATAATTTATAAGCAATTAAAACATTTCCTTTAATTATACTTAATTCAAAAGAGATGAATTACATAAAAATGTCTGATACATTCTTCTAAATTAAAAAAAAAAACAGTGCTCTTCAGATATATCTTTATCTTATTCAGTAAGCGATATTATAATTCCGTTAACGATTCACATATTGCTTGTATAAAATTTAAAAACATTACTTATTTCGTTTCAAGTATGAAGAAAGTTTAGAATATCATGAAGACGCGATAAAATTGATGGAGTAATACAATATTTAAAAATGAGTACATGGGCGTTCTTAATTTCGTTTTTAATTATATTTTTCACTTACTCAAATAATAATGATTACTCAAAAAAAGTATAACTTTTCATCAAATACAATAATAGTATTTCATTAGTTATAATTCCTTTGTATAATGTCACTTTGAAGGCTCTACGTACTAAACGTCTACGCCATACCGTAGCATAAGTTATTAAACTTTTTTTTATACAACGTCTGGTTGAAATAATAGTTTTTTTTAAAGCTTGCAATCAATTACGTATGTATTACAATTACAATGTACGTGTGACTTGAGTCCTTATTTCAATCCAATTCATTTTTAAAACATTATTTAAATAAATTGCAAAACATAATTACATCACATATTTTTTTATTTGATTAAATATTCTCAGTATACAAAATAAATAGTATTACTAAAAATATAATTATTATATGATTTTTACAATATGAGTAATCTCATAACCTATCTAATATCATAACCATTTGTATACCATGTTCGCTTTCGAAAATATCCACTCCGAAATTGGAGCGTATGGACAGATTTTTTTTCAGGAGAAATTTTTATTCTTTGCTCAACCCGAATGCCAAAATACGACAGATGTGAGAATCGAATCCACACTCTCCGGATTGCGAGGTGCGCACGTAACTTCTATGTTACTGGAGTATGTAAAAGAATATAATATTATTAAAAAATCGTCGAGATATATGAATTTATTATGAGGTAAGTCATGAAATATTATAACATTGGCAAACCTTTTACAAGCTATTATATATCAAACATAAAGGCCAATTTGCTTATTGTTGAAATATTCCAGGCCATTGTCAATACACTATTATGATAGAAAATATTCAAACGACCATGGCACTTGGGCGTATCTTTTGTATGATTCTTTCATGTTAGAATCCCACACGCTGTCATCTTGTTTAGCTTCTTATATTGGCTGCCTGCCTCGAAACATGGCCGCAGTAACTTTTCATAATTTCCAATTATTATTTTGTGAGCGTCATGTTGGAAAATGACAAAGCCTCATCTTTACTATTACTCATATCAGTGGGATTCTTACTATTTATTTTTTTCCATATCTTCTCCCTATTTGGAACATGGCTATCATTTTGCGCTTTTAGAATTTTCTGTCATCCACCAGTACCGATAGTTTCGTATTCTCTTGCGTTGCTTGTATTCCTAACTCCATTAAATACGCTCCCCGAAGGTTTTTTACACAAATAATAGCCCAGCTCATAAAGTCAAGAATAAAAAACAAGAAGAAATTAAGCTTTCCGAAAGCATCAGTAGCACGTATATTTTGCCAGCTCTACTAAATGATTTCTTTCATTAATGAAGTCAAACTTTTTTGTACCGGTAATGAAAACATAACAAATCACAACAGATTCATTGAAATTGTATTGAATTATTATAACTGTAATATTTAATGACTTTATAACAGCAATTAGCTCTAAAAAGAAACTATTTGAGATACAGATTGTCTAGAATAAATTGTACATCAATATGACACATATTGATATAGTTAAGGCTCATTTCAAAATATGGGCCTTGAATTTAAATGATTGAGATAGACCGTCAGCTTTTCCAGGCTTTAAAAAAGTATCTGTGTGGTAATTCAGATATCCTATTACGCGAAGGAATTGTATTGTTTAATATATAACACAAGTAGTATGAGAAATCAATAACAGTAAAGCTTTTAGAATAGCAGCTTATCGTCTAACACTAAAAGCTTCTCTCTTATAAACAACTGAGACTGATGTCAGTAAGTATGTACTTCAAAAGACGAAAAATGAAAAAAGATAGTTTCGTTCACAGCAAAATCAGGAAATAAAGATAAACGATCTGCAGGTGTAAAATCAAGGCCTTAAGCGAACCATAAAAGTTATATTAGCATTTTCAAAAATCCAAAATTTATCATGAGCTTTTAGATTAATTTTACAACGCAGTGTTTGTAAATTAAAATAAAAATGAAAACTAATACTATGCAGCATGGTTACTCATGAGTCACTGAACATAATTCATAAACGCGTTATATCGTTATTATATTTTTCATTTCACCAAATAAACATTGATTGAAAAGAATCATTATTGCCTTAATACATAATAATCAACCCATAAATAAATGCAATATATTTTGTTAATGCGTTGCTAGATAGAACACTCACAAGTACTCTCGCCACGAACGTATTTGAATTGAGAAACATATCGTCGTTATACGATCGCTTTATCGAATATCCACGATCTATATATAAAAATTAACTATGTTTTCAATTAATTGGATTACATATACAATAGTACGTGTTGTTCTTCCATAATACAGCAATCATATATTATAATAAAAACTTTTTAAGCTACATATTAATTAGTTTAAAACATATGGCTCAGATACATTCATGTTTTCCTTTGTATGAATATGATATAATATGATATAGTGCAATTAAATTGTATTATATTTATACTGTATAATCTATGAAATTATCTTAGTAAAATTATAAATATACATGAATAAAAAAAATTCCAAGCAACAGCTAGTAATACAAACTTTTAAAAATCCATGTATAAGAAACACGTATTTACGCCCTAAAGATGGAATGTGTACTTCACCTTGGGATCAAGTATACATTGAAGTATAATTTATGTTAAAAATGATACCAGTAGAAAAATCGCAGTTTTTTTAAATATTTACTAAATCAACCGATTTTAAATAATGTTGTACAACTCCAATTGTATCGTATAATTTGCAAGCTTTTTAGTTGCAAAGAATATTTTAATTACATCCTTTACGAACATAGCCAATGTAAGTACAGATTAAGCGAATCCGCTTTGCGCGAGTATACCATGAACAGAGCTTTTGTAAGCTTTATTTGTAGAACTTCTCATAGTATCCATCGATTTAATAAGGCCTTGAGGTGGATAGGAATATTAAGCGATATAATAATAATAGCGATATTAAGAATTCAAACTGTTTAGTTAATTTGCATTCAATTATTTTAAATTAACAAGCTCATAGTATAACTGTTATATTATAGGATGTTTCGAAATAAGTTAACATTTGAAATTTTTTATTTTTTTCAACAATATTTTCATCATTTTTAGTAAATTTTTACGCGTTGTTTGAAAGTTAACTTTTCCATAATTTAATCTTAGCATTTACTAATGAGAGCCAATGAAAAATATTGAACTGATTTTAGTCCAAAATATATATATGGTGCTTTCAGTTTCTGAGTGCTAACCGTGCTCCATTCAGGCCGTAGGTTGCGGGTCCGATTCTCATAGTTGCTTGATTATTAAAAAATCAAAAGAGTAGGACCAGGTTAAAAGCCAACTAATGACAATTTTTGCATTACGGAGATGTACATACTAACACATTTGACAATTTCATACCGTATAAATAAGTCCACATGCTCCAATTTCGGAGCCGATATAGTTTTATAAAAAGCTCTCATATTTAATTTCCTTGATCAATTAATCTCTATCATTATACGACAGTTTAAGTTGACTCTCATTTTAGCGTCACATCTTTTATGGTAAAATTATATTATGTTTTACAATAACACAGTATTTGAACACCGATCGCCAACTTTCTTACAATAAACACTACATAATTCAATTAATACATACATAATATCATAATTAAATAAGAGATACTATATTTTATATTTCAAATATAATGTTGTATTTCATTTAAAATATTGTAAATTTTAATTAGCAAAAAATGTAAATAACAAAGTAAAAATATAATATTTATAATGTTGCGTAATTAAAAACAACTGTACACAGTGAATGTTATTTTTGATAACAACATTGGTGAAATTATTGTTTTCATTTATTATTTTTCAAAAATTGAAACATAATTGATTTCTATAATTAATTCACCATTAATTATATTCATATCTACTTTCAGCAAAAATCATCAATAATGTCGCAAAAAGAATTAAATACAAAAATTACTGCATTCTCTTTCTGCCTCACTTATAAAGCTCAACGTATATATGTTTTAATCCCAAAGTATAATTCTCTTGTAAGAAGGTATTCTCTTAAAATAAATCAAATAGTTTTTCCATCACTGCGTCTACAAGATGCCCACTTATGGCTTCAAGTTGTTCGACTTCGATTTCCATACATCTTTACTTTGCGCGGCTTCAATAATTTAAGGACGGTACGTACGAAGTGAACTTCCAAAGAGATAATATACAATATATCAGTGGCCAAGACTCCGTATTAATAATAATTTTGAACAAACTTCATGAATTAAAGAGACTAGTAAAATATATTTATAATTTTTAATTTGTTTTATTATACATATTAAAATATGTCATCTCATCGTCTATCAAAATACATTGGAAACTTCAAATGAATTCTCAACGTATAAATAAACTGTGACGCGTTATAGTATTTAACAATGCGTACTGTTAAGCTTATATTTTTCAATACAATATTCAATTATAAAATTGGATTTCCTTTTTTTTAATAATAATTAAATATTACTGCCATCATTGGGCGGGAGGTTGGCGTACACGCCTTGGGACCGAAAATTGTGGTGCGAAAGCCTACATACAGCTCCAGGAAAATCAAATAATGCATAAGTGGATTATGCAATTGGTCATTAAATTAATAAGTCATTAAAGTATAAAGATCCATGTACTCCTTTTTCGGAGTGATCATCGTCACATTGTTTAAGTTCATTTACTACATTTTCGGATTGCAGGTTTTTTTATCATTATAACATTTAAATGCGGATTCAATTCTTAATCTGTCAGATTTTCAAAACCAAAAAAATCAGGATTCGATGCCCACCGGCTTGAGCAATTGTCTGACAAACGATTCTCGTGGGAAATAATCTGTTAAGACGTCTTCATATCCATATCCGTATACTCCACTTTCGGAGTGTATATTCTCACACTGTGTGTATATACATATACTCCACTTTAGAAACAAACATGGTATTTACTTTAATAACTTTATTTACACATAAACAAAAATTTCAATTTAAATAAAGAAAAATTATGCTAAAATTATTGGTTGTATAATAAAGGATAAATGATTTTAACAATTTTTTCTCACGTATTTGTATATGCTTCATTTTACTAATAGTTAATAATTATATATTTATACACATGTGTCCTTGTCATACTTTATCGCCTGGGAAACCATATAGACAAACTCGACCAACTTTTATTTCCTTACCATATGGAAATATACTAACACATTTTTTACGGTGTGCACAAATTTGTGCGTTTCAGAAATCGTCTGTTGCAGCGGTGTGCACATTTTTGTGCTCGTCGGTAACATTCAACTTTTTTTATAAAAATCACACGTTCGGCTTTATTGATATGCGCTGCATATTTTGGAGTTTGTGGACAAACTTTAGGTTGATTAATCAATGCGTTCCAATTTCATACATGTGTGTCACATTTTTTAAAAAACACACCCGTAAACAATGTGTTACAGGATGGAATGAGAGATTTACCGTAAACGACTGGTCAATATCATATAAGGCATATACTCTCAGACAACGATGTCTTTAAAAATACTCTTTACTCTTAAAACGGATAATAATAATCAGATGATAACTGAAGAAGCAGGTTTATGTCATAAATAAAATTGTACTATTTCACTGCACAAAAAAATGTTGTCTTTTACTTGCTTAAATTTAAATAAAATTTTTACGTTAGCTTAAAGTAATATTATTTAATATCATTTATCATTAAAGAAATTGGATAAATACTTTATTATATTATTCACGAATTTGTCTTTGAATACATTTAGTATGATAATAATTTAAGATATGTGTAATATACTTTAAGTTTTCGTCAGTTTCTCAGAAGTAATTTAATCCTCAAAGTCATATGAAATACCTATGCGCTTTAATTTAGTATTTCGTTATAGAAATTGACATGTCAAACTGTTTAAATCTCACGGCAAGTGTTTTAGCCTTTTCACCCTTTTATTTAATTAAGGAGAGGTAAGCTCTCATTCAGATCGTAAATCCAATTATAAGCGCGATGCTGGATTATTATTTGAGAATAAACGGAACAAAAGGGACCTTAATAAAATCAAATATAAACAAGGCAATTTTAGTTAGCCTAGTCTGAATAAGAAAATACGACTTGAGTCTGCACTTTTTGCCGCCGCTTGGCGCTAGTTGATGGTAAAATTACGAGAAATTAATATATTTAAAAAAACATTTAATTTTTGTTGAAATACACCACTTCTACTGTATGCAATTTTTATTATTATCACCTTTCAAAAATATCAATCCATATCTTTGTCTTTGGTTATTGTATTTACATTATTCTGAATGCTGTCATCTGGAGGCGGTCCCAAGATCAACTGCCATCTTTTATTTCTCCATAGACAATTTGTAAGCTCAGGATTTCTTACATTATTAGAATTGAAATAGTATTTTGTATAAAATGATTAAAAATTATAAAATATTTTTACATTTATTAATATCTTTACTATTTTATAAATTTACTCATTTTAATCATAATCTTTTCAAGATTTTTATCTTTTAGTATCTTATGAATTAATGAGTAAAAATACGAAAGCAAAAATAATGGCAAGTTTCAAATAATGTTCCAAATGAAGTATTTGAAAGATTAAAATCTTTTGAGTTTAAAATCAATTTTTGTCACTTATTTTATAGATATGCATATGGATTGTTTTTCAACATGTATCACATACTTATTTGCTAACCCAGTACTTCCCAAACTGTGGGTCGTGGTCTCTTAAAAGACCGAAGGTTTCTACGGGGACCGCAAATTTTTTCCAAAATAATATTTTTTTCCTCGCTGAATGTAACTCAGCGAATGTTATTTCGAATCTTTTTTTACATCTAAAATAATTTAATTTTCGGGGACATCGGATTATTGTCTTCTATACATATTTGTCTCCCCGGCAGCGTAGTTGGTAACGTGGGCGCCTAGCAATCCGGGAAATGCGGGCTCGAATCCCCATTTGTCGGATTTTAAAAATCCGAAAATGCAGGACAGGACGCCCATTAGGCTGAGTAATTATATGACAAACAATTCTCGTGAAAAATAATCTGTCAAGACGTCTTCACATTACGGAAATTCATATACTCCACTATCGGAGTGGATATCTTTACACTGTGTAGATCCATATGCTCCATGCTGTGATCGAAAATGGTATTTAAAAAATATGTATATATCTTATATCTAGTTATATAATTATCGTCTGTAAACAGAATGTTTATAAAACAAATAAAAATGTAATGTTGTTCATATTTATATAGGTAAAATATATTTATAACATTTAAAACTTTAATAACCAAAGATTAAGTTGTGTTAGTTGAACTAATAGTTTCATATTACTATAATGCACAAAATATATATACTGGATATCTGTATTTTGAGACCTTTAGTAAACATTTTCTGTGTGTAGATACACCGAAAATTATTAAACTAAATTCACTTATACATCTAATACAAAATCTGCTGATTGTATGTAAATACAATGGCGGTTCGTGTACATATTATAAGCAAGAGCGAGAGAGACGTGATTAAGTCTTGTTAAATAAAATTATTTCCGTTTTAATTCGGGATAAGCCCCCGCGCATAGAAGCGAGGCGCATTAGCATATTAATTTGATTTTGGTTTATTATTGTCAATGGGATAAACGTAATCATACAAGTGGGCACTCCACTTTACTTCACTGTGGCTAAAGCTTAAATCTCTTACGTTTTTCAGCGAAATAAAACGTTACACAAAATTTTCTTGACTTTTACAATGACATTGAGGTTACCTTTGTAGCGCCTAAAATAAAGTTTTTACATCCACTTTTTCCATATAATTTAAAAATTTATTCATCTAAATCGTCTAACTTATTTTCAAAATTATACAAATTTTCGTGTGTTATTAAAAATACATTATAAGCGTAAAACTTTAGTAGTACAAAAATATGATTATAGTTTGTTAATTTGAATATATTTTCTACCACTTACCATTTATTAGATAACATGTAAAGCTTATAGAATGAAATGAAACATTGTCTTATAAATAGTTATATTTTTATGAAAATTCTTCGTCGAATGTAGACAATAACTCTGCCGCTCTTGCTAATGTTGGTCTGTATGTCCCTGATAACTTCCTAAGAAATCGGGAACATCAGCTGTTTTTCATT
>JAGVSQ010012775.1:0-11442 GCA_022683975.1 Rhyacophila evoluta
TTAGAATTTAAAATCAATTTCCATCAAGCACCATCAGTCGAAAATATTAATAACTTATTATTAAATTGATATCCGGTTGAGTAAATGAAACACCAATTTGTCTTCGTGTACTTCAAAGTTGTGTTTATTTAATATTTTGATTTTGACACAAAATAATTGAATATACCCGTTTGTGTCTCCTGTTAAATTTGTTCTTTGGGGTTACATCCTTTTTCCTTCTATTCGATATATTGTTTTTAATAACTACAATTTGCGGTGGAGGACTTATCGTTGTACACTTCCAAGCAGCGAGGGTATATCTTTGAATTATATATCTTCATTCTTGCATTGATATTTTGCTGTTGGAATGTAATCCTTCTCTGAATTGTATAATGCAAGTTCGTTCCATGAATTTGCACTATAATGTCTTTTTACGTATATCCACAATATAGTACATAGACAAAATAGCATGTTTAAAGATTTTGTGGTATTTTAATGCTCCGGTCCACATGCTCTATTTCTGGAATCGTCATCTTCATACTGTTAAAATCCATAGGCTCCACTTTGATCACCGAACGTGATAAAAAAAAAACAAATACACACTATATAAGGCTCCTGAGACTCGATAGAGAAGTGCCGTACTAATAAAATCGTGCAACAACACAATACCATTTACATTTTGAAAATATTGTAATTCTCTGTGATTAAACAAAATTACATGATGTATTTGTATATAAATAATATTACTTAAAACAACTCACCCTACAATACATTTTGACAAATCTACATTATGCAGGACTTTGCCATATGGCCATCATTTAGAAACTGATTACGAAAATAATATCAATAAAAAGTATCGAACAAAAGTATTCGTGAAATTTGATTAATTCGCTCACTAAATAACAAAAATACGAATATTTAAATCAATCAAAGATACACTAGAAGGGATAAAACCTAATGATTTAATGAATTAATAATTATGAAGAAAAAAACCCGATACATTTCAATTTGTGTATTATTTGCCATGACGTTTTATGCAAAATGGCCCTCATTCGACACTCGATTTCAACTCAAATTAACAATCTGCTTAATAGAAGTCCGTAATATTGTACTCGCTCATTTTAAACGACTGAAACATGTAATACTCTCAACTGTTTCTCGATAAATTTAATACAGCATTAATATAATAAATTCTTTAAAAAATGTAATTTGATTCAGCGTAACGGTTCACTTCTCATAAGCATAGCAAATCGTAATGATCTGTACCGAGAACGAAAATTCGCCTCCTTGGTAACTTCGCTGTGATGTTCATTAGAAATCCTGCTCTATATAATAAATTCATCATTTTCAATTGAACATCCGTTGGATCGCGCGAAGCTCCTGTCTGTTGCCACTGACACCGTTCACTGGAAACACATTCAGCTCTTTACTACTGCGTTATGTGATACATACCCAAGGCAATGAAAATTGAAAGTAAATATTGTCGATTCATCTCAAATAATACACACAGGGGATGTTTTAACGAAGCTTATATTAAATAAACGACTGGAAATGACACAAGAACGGCGATCACTTATGTTTTTACACTAATTGTCCACCAACTACACGGTTTTATTCGGGCGTATCCCGAAGCTCTAAGATATTATCAACTGTATAACAAATTCATTATCGGGTAGTGTTTAAATCACACAGTCATATACAGTATACATTACACAACATAAGGAGGAGAGCTTTTAGTTTATTCTTGCCAATACTGAAAGGAAAGACTTTTATCTCTATCATGACTTCATTTATATCAATAAACGTACATATCTTGCTGTATATCTGCGAAGAACGTACTAAAGGATTTACACGTGTTTTCGAACTGCGTATTCCATACAGACTATTATCCTGAGGGCATCTTCAGTCAGAAGTTAATAGCAAACTAATTTCCTAGAAGTTTCCCAGACTTTGAATAGCATTCCTCAATCGATTAGAGTTGATTAAGTAAACATACATACAAACTTTATCTATTCAATTTCATGTATATAATATACCAACTGATTGGACATATTGCTGTAATAAGTCTGAAAGTTTAACCCCTTAGTGGAGTTGGTATAATTATAATGTAGGTCGATTATAATTTCGGACAGTCAGTTAAAACTATATCTATTAAAGTACATTGATCGTCGTGTCATTTTTTGACAATTGACATTCACATTTCACCTCTTCCTACGTCGTGTCAGCACCGTAATATATCCTGACGATACTTCAAGACTGTCTTGTACCGTTCGGAAGATGGAGCAGACAGATTTGAGGGAAGCGCAACACGAGTTCAAGCCAGTTCCCAGTATTGCTGCATGTTTTTTTTTATATATATACCCTATTCGCGCCCAACATGTAGCATATGGATCTTCACAGTGTGAAGATATCCACTCCGAAAGAGGAGTATGTGGATCTCCTCAATGTGAAGACGTCTTGACCGATTATTTTTCACGAGAATTGTTTGTCGAACAATTACTCAACCCAATGGGCATCCAGTGCTGCATTTTCGGATTTTTTAAATCCGACAGATAGGTAATCGAATCTGTATTCCCCGGATTGCTGGCTCGCACGCTACTAACTACGCTACCGGGGAGAAAAAACTTTGTTTTTAATGTATCTAATCTTAAATTTAACAACACCTATACTATGATAACGTAGGTTTCCTCATTCGGCATGTTCATGCATTTTATTACGTGCTTACGACATTATAAAATAAAACATTGATATTTCCAATATTTTTCAACGTCTTTTTATCAGTAGGAAAACCATAATTCCGTTAAGTATTGTAAATAATGATATAAAAATAATATTTAAACGCGAGGTCGGATATATCTAAAATGCCGCATATATCTAAGCGAATTATGACACTCCAGAGTAATTCGAAACATATATTGGATCTTCAAACTGTATATACTCGTATATATTTCAGCTGTTTTCCAGTAAATGTGATTTTAAATGTCTATTTTCAATGTTACATGAGCTTTTAATGTTCCAAATAATCTACTGTTTACATCATTCTACTAGATGATTTATATTTGTATTATAATTTTCCGATCAAAATCGTGCTCTTCTTTAACTTGAAAAGCTTTTGTAATTTGAAACTGGATCAAATCTGACAAACAATCGACGTTGTATTCTATACATTGGGCGAGGCTTATTTCGTAGGTGGCATTTCGGCTCCCGTATAAATTATACCGTCTGTCATACTGTATTGTGCGAAGTTAATTCAACGTAGCACAAATCAGTCGATTTTGTATCGTGTATTTTAATTAAAAACTTTGCGGTTTTGGCAGCACCAATTTGGCTATGTTATGCCAAGTTTATGGTAACCATACAACTGCGCATTAGACAATTACACGCATATACTTACAACTGATCGCAAAGAATTAATATGACATAAAGGGAATTCATATAATTATAATTTGTTTATTGATATTTTTGAGTCACGTCTCAATTTAGAATAATAGTTTTGGTTTGAATGCGCATTCTGTCAGTGCGCTGTACGGTTGTGAAACGTGGCACACTACAAAGGCCCAAAACAACCGTATTCTGAGCTCTGAAAACAGATGCCTGCGGCAGATTCTGGGCATACGGTGGTATGACTGTGTTCGAAATGAGAAGATAAGTGAACGGACCATGCAGCCACTTATCACTGACAAAATTAAGCTGCGACGCCGGACCTGGCTTACCCACATATTGCGGATGCCTCAAGAAAGTTTGAACCTGACCTGCTTATTCTTTAAGCCGACCGGCCGTCGGCGTCCCGGAAGGCCTCTAAATACTATCTATGGAATGTATTCGGCGGAGTTACGGGATGCAGGAATGATGTGGGAGGACGCAAGAATACTGGCGGGCGACAGAGTTTCTTGGAGGCGGCACGTGGTGTCCATATGCTCCATTTAGGGAGCGGATATGGAAAAAGAAGAAGTTTTGGTTTCTCGATCCAAGAAATTTTGAATAAAATAACACTAACGTATAAAATCTCCCCGCGCCTAGCTATCCGGGGAATACAGATTCGATTCCCTATCTGTCGGATTTTAGACAATTTAAAAATGCAGGTCTGGATGCCCATTGGGTTAACTAATTGTCTGCTAAACAATTCTCGTGAAAAATAATCTATCAAGACGTCTTCGCATTGCGGAGATCCATAAAATCAACTTTCGGAGTGGATATCTTCACACTGCGTAGATGGATATGCGCCACTTTGTAAGCGAATATGGTATAAAAAATATTGATAGTGCAAATCACAGTACCCATTGATAATAACATTAGATATAATCAATGTGACCTTTGGTTTTGGAGAAGTTTTGTCAGTATCAAATCTAGGTATTCTATGATGTAATGTCAAAAATATTTTTATCTTGAAAGTATTTCGCAATTCATCAATTTCGGATCGAGGCCCATAGAAACGCTAGTTTAGGTGGATTTATATATTTTAAATAATACATATTACAATAAAAATAATGTGAAATAAAAAATACCAGATGGACAAAGTCTATATTTATGACAACAGAGTCCGGAATTCGTGAATTTCTAATTCTATTTTGCAATCCCTACGCACGCATCCATATGCTCCACTTCAGAAGCTAACATAATAGTAAAAATACAGCAGGCTACGATTTTATGTGTAAATGTTTTCTTTCTGCTTCACCACTTGTTACAATTTGGCTCGACCAAAAACACAAATATATTATGTTGAATTATAATTCGACAGATTCAAAATGATATTTCGTGCATCAAATATCCACGTGATCCACTTTCGGAGCAATATGAAAAATATTAATATAATCACTCGGTTATTATTGAAGTGTTTTCTGCCAAATAAATGCTGATTTAATTAGTCTAATGTAGCCATTTTGCAGTACAACAATATAAAAAAATATAATCGCACTTGCGAAATCCTCGTCCAATTATCGTGAAACACAGTTTTGTGTAATTATTCAAACATGAAATTACTTTCTTCTGTCGTACTTTTGAATAACATTTACCGTGGCGTCTCTGTTCTTGTACGAAATTCATCCGTGGGAAGAACTGAATCTAATCCGCACTCTTGATACGTCCATTGTCTTCATTTTCACTGTGGTTATTGAAAATTTATCTTGTCGTGTGTAATATTTATTATTTATACTCAACACATGAATAATTTATTTCAGTGTTAAAAATTGCTTTTTTATCCGTGAGATACTCAATCTGTTATTATTGCGTGACGTGTACTGGTGGTATCATTGTCATATTAGTCAAGGGCTATTGATTCTGTATAATGTCGCATTTAACTACTCTATAATCCGGAACGAAGCAATCTCATATTGTGAATTGCTAATATTAATTGCGTACCCCAAGTTACAACCGATTTGATTTACGATTGCTAAAACATTCTCGTATATAAATCGCTACCGTGTTGCTACAACATGAGATATATTCTCGAGTTACATTCAAGAACAACTTATTTATTTAAACGTTTTCAGGTTATTATAATACTCGCAGGCGTTTTATGTTCTTTAAAAAATGTTTAAATTATGTTACTTGTTTTCAGTCTATAGTCCCAACTGGGCTGCGTTAGCATTGGTGTCGTAAATTATTTTTTAGTTAGTTCATTACGATATAGATATATATTCTAATTAAATCTGGTTTACGTACTTGAAAATACTGTTTGTACCGTGAATTCTTCATTAAATTATGTTTCATCTACAAAAATTGGCAGTCATCGAAGTGAACTCCCTGTTTGTCACGAGAAGAAGTAGCCACGTGGTTTTCTCTTGTGAAACCATATCCTTAGATACATTAGCCATGATATTCTTCTGCTCACCATGTTCTTCTGAAAGTTTCAAGAAATAGCCGCTCGCCTGTGACCGGTGGTTTATTAATGTATTCAGTATTTTGTGATTATAGTATTTAAATAAAGGATGGACTTATTTATACCATAAAACATAAAATACTCGTGTGTGTCTCTCTGTCACAAGAACTCCCAAACGATGAACAGTAGCCACGTGAAATTTTACGGTGTCATTCTGGCTGCTATTTCTAAGTAAACATTATCACTGACGGCCAGCAAGAGATCAAATCATATCGTATACATCCAACCATCGAAATACATTTGTAATGTCAAGACGAATAAAATTAATTTTAACAAAGAATTAGTTTGAATCTATTCCACGCAAAGCCGGGTAATATATCTTGTTATTATATAAACATCAAATACTGATTTATTCTATAACTGGAAATGCGGAAATTGAACGCATGTCTTTCAATGCTTTAGTCATATGTATTGCATAATGTAGTGTATATGCTTTTACAATGTCAAATTTGAGTGCGTTGTAAGTACATATCGACTATGTAAAGGAAAACTGACCTAACCCTCACAGACCAAATTTTACATACGTCACAAACGTATATTTAATGATTTTGCGCTTGAGTTAAAATGTTAAATACACACAATCTAAATGTGATTGAAGGCTAAAACTTATTATTATATATTATAAAACTTATTTCCGAAATCTGATAATAATGTATCAAGATTGTCTCCCCGGTAGCGTAGTTGGTAGTGTACGCGCCTAGGAATTCGGGGAATGTAGATTCGATTTCCCATCTGTCGGTTTTTAAAAATCCGAAATTGCAGGACTACATTATCGTGAAAAATAATCTGCCAAGACGTCTTCGCATTGCGGAGATCCATATACACCTTTTTCGAAGTGGATATCTGCACACTCTGGAGCGAACGTGGTATAAAAAATGATTATACAATCCACAGTATCTATTGATAATAACATTAGATTTTATTAATGGTTTTGGAAGATTTTGAGTGTTTATCAAATCTTGATATTCTGTGGTCAAAAATATTTTTATCCTGAAATTGTTTCACAGTCCATCAATCGCTGTGTAAATCCATATGCTCCACGTTGGGAGCGAACGTGGTATAATAAAAAAAGTTCTTAAGAAAAAGCAATAAAATTAATGTAGTAGGAGTCCTTGTTTCTGGTCGCAAATTTCCTTTTTTTCAAACTTATTTTGAACTTTATTGAAATTTTGGCATTTGCAGCGTACATTGTTTTGATTGAACGTGTTGTGATTATTGAGAATAAGCTATTTTATAAAAAAAAAACTGTGGGTTATATTCTTTTTCGTTTCATCAGTTCACATATATATTTTATAATCGTTTTGATACAGACGTTTTATTGCGTACTCGCGTTTCATGTTTACATCCGTATAAAGCACTTGAAATCCAGTTTCGTTAGCATTGAACGTTGACTTTCGGATTGAGCTGATCCCGCGCTCTTAAGGTCGCACACCGAAGCGTGTGATACGACGATTGTAAAAATGCATACAGAATTATAAAATTTTTAGCCGATGTGAACCCAATGAACCGTTTGGCGAAATGAGAAATTTCACTTGCGTTCACTTTCACTTACACAGGCCTTCTCAAATATGATAGTTTATTCACAGGAATTAAGATATTAAACATGAATGTAGAAATATTAAACCTTCATTGTATGCTAGCTACACTGGCTAATATTATTAGATTTTGTTTATTCCGAATAAATACGTAAGGAATCTAAAAAATCCGCTGTTATAGAACAAATCTGCCAGTAAGGAAAGCAATGGTCACGTTTTATGAAATCGCCTCGGCAATTGATATCTTCCAGCTAAGTCAGGAGGCCTGGTCACCGCAAATTGCTCCACGGGCTGAATTAAAGTCCTAAAATTTTACACACAAATCATATTTCGTTTTTTATAGCTGTTTTTTATACTACGATCCACACACAAAGGCCGCGCATTGGCCAGTCCTGATTTAAGTGTTAGATGTTGTTTTATAAATTTCTAAAATAGGCTATATAAATCGTATGGAATCAACGTGGCACTATCCACATATTGATATCAAATTAAAAACTCTCCGTTATTTAAAAAAATATTTATATTTACGTGCTATTTTAAATATTCGCATTGTAATTTAGATTTGTCTCCCCGGTAGCGTAGTTGGTAGCGTGTAGGCCTATCAATCCAGGGAATTCAATTCGATTCGATCTGTCGGATTTTAATAATGCGAAAATGCAGGACTGGTTGCCCATTGGGTTGAGTGATTGTCTGGCAAACAACTTTCGTGAAAAATAATCTGTCAAAAAGTCGTCACATTGCGGAGATTCATATACTCCTATTTCGGAGTGGACATCTTCACACTGTGTAGATCCATATGCTCCACGTTGGGAGCGAACATAAAAATTAAATATTCGTATTGTGATTTAGATTAACAGATAATGTTTTAAAATCTCAATATTAATTATGTGGCTTTACGACATAAAACTATTTTCACTAATATCTCATTTCTGAATAGTTCTGCATTTGATTCTACGCGACTCATCTAACCCACTGGACATTTTATTTTCTTTTCTTTAAATATTCTCTCTTTACATTTATTACATGTTTTATTAAATGACGCAAAATATATTGTAGATTGAAAAGTGTATTGTTTCAAAAAATACGCACGAATTTATGGAGTGGCCTATTACATTGCAACCTTACATAATTAATTTCGACATTGAATATGTTTTAGTAACCGAGAGACATTTACAAATCTGAATGATTCGAAATTTGAATCATATATAATATACTTTTAATTGATTAAAACAGCTAGTATAAACGGACAATTTGTATCATTTGACAATCTAATTTAGCATTTGTATAAAATGTTACATGCGAAATAGTCAATTGATTTAGTATTGCCATATAATAGATATAAGTTTCGACTGGCAACCCGTTTAAGACATGTTTTACAAGACCGTGATCTTGACATTTGTGTATTTATTGATCCATAACTCATTTCTAGTCGCCTTGGTATTTATATATCGTGTAAATAGTGTTATTTAACACTATGTTATGTATAAATTGATTCGGTATTAATGATAATGACATCCAAATCTGACCTAAAATACTAAGCAATACGGTGTATAATGATCTATATAAATATTTGCATTAAAAGATGAACCCGGGACATTTAAAAAACAAAGTTTCTTACCCAAGTTTAGCAAGACTATTCATATTATAACATAAGGACTTTATGTTACGTATTTTCTATTGATGAAGGACACTTGTCCATCCCTTTCCTTTAAAAACGACAGTAATAAAAACTACTTAACTTCACCTCATTTTTAGTTTTACGTTTTTTTTTTCATTTAAAGGGTTATTTATTGTCCTGTTGATATTTGTATTTATTTAACGAATCTGCAATTAAATAATATATTCATTTAATTTTATGTACGGTCGAATATTGAGTTTCGATTAAATGTTGTTATTTGTCAGTTTTTGTAAGTTATTATACAAGTATGGCAGTGATTATAGTAGTTTTTATAGCATGTTCGCTTCCCAAACTGGTGCATATGGATCTTCATAGAGTGAAGTTACCCACTCCGAAAATGGAATGTATGGATCTCCGCAATGTGAAGAAGTCTTGACAAATTATTTTTCACGAGAATTGTTTGTCAGACAATTGCCTTCACCCAATAGGCATTCAGTCCTGCATTTTTGGATTTTTAAAGCCCAACAAATTGGGGAATCGAACTCGTACCGGATTGATAGACGCCCACGCTTCCAACTACGCTACCGTGGATAATAGTTGCGTCTTGGTTGACTTTCCCTGGTAGCTGAGAGGATAGCGTGCGCGTTTGCATCCAGTTGGTTGAGCAATTGATAACCATATGCTATGACATTGTTGAAAAATATATCAAATGAAAAGCGATGGGTGTGCATATACCAGTCGTCTTCTGCTTATGCATTATAATTCCGAGGAACCAGATCGTACCAAATTGCAGTCAAGCATAAATAATAATAAATAAATTGTCACATTAATAATGATTAAACTGATGAGCAATGTTGTGGATGCATCAATTGATTTTTTTTTATTCATATGAAGGTCTGCGCTGATTTCATTCTAACTCTCTGCTTCGTACTCCAGTACTCAATTACACTAGGCGTACACTGTATTTTATCTTAACTGTTATAATATAACGCAATTAAATATTTTAAATATTAATGAGAGATCACGCTACCCGCAGAATATGAAGGATCGAGTAGGTCTTTGGTAATTCTCCAAAACATCAATACTACTCTTGAAGTGCGTGCAAGTTAACAAAGCTCATATGTAAATACTCTTAATTAAACAGTCTTGTAACGTATGAAAAAAAAAATCATTCGGTAGAATAGTTTAAACTCTATGCAATATCATATTTAACTAATTTTCTTAAAATCCGCATGGTATTTTCACGTTAATAACGATGTTTTATTCTGTAACATATGAGGAATGAGGAGCGTCAGCTGTTTTATATTCCAAAGTGTATGGATAGACTAACGTATTGTGATGCTCACGCGGAGGACAATGGCTAAATTACGCTATGAATATCCTCCACCTGAGTGGAACTGAGTTTAGATAGATGCTTTTTTATAAAATTTTGGAATACAATGTGTCTTTGTACTCAATCAGTGGGCGTTCTTTCTTTTGATTCTCGAATCCTCTTAACTGTATTTTTTAAAGTATGGTATACGTTGTGGATGATTTGATCTTGTAATGTTATAAATAAATGCAATGTTTGCCATTCAATTGTTGTAAAATCCGCCAGTAAAAATAACTAAATGACTACATATTCCAATATTTTAGATAGGAAAGCTTTCTAATTATGCTATGTTAGCTTCGATATTTTCCATATATAATTTCGGAGCATAATGATGTCATGTAATCTTACAAATTAAATCTACGTTGTTATGTGTTATATATTGTAATCAATAAATACATACAATATGCAAAGGCCATACTCAAAATAACACTATTAATATCTAATGCCCTTATATCGATTTTGCACGACGTTTGCAGTGGCGCAAACAAATATCGAAACAAATATGATTTGCCTTCTACAAACTGCGGCATTGTTATCAAAGTCCACATCGTTGGGCCATGACGAATGAAAAATAAACTGTCAAGACGTCCTCCCGAGGCAGAGATTCATACACTTCCACTTGGAGTAAATATCTTCACATTGTGTAGATCCATATCCTCCACGCGGTATACAAAAATATATGTATAATAATATTATTAGGACCCATCGGGTCATAACTATGTAATTACAATATTTTTTCAACAACAAAGCAAATAAATGTGGCCATTAATATGAGAATTTTACAAAGAAAATGGAAAATACCTTATAGAGATTTTTCAAGATCTTACTTTGCCTATTTAAACCTTTATCTAAACTATCGCTCAGATGGAAAACATCAATAACTGAAGCGATGTCTGTAAATTTGATATGACCGTCGCCCTCCGTATTGGCATCACTGCTGGCAAGTTAGTTTTACAATTTCGAATAAAATAACAGCTGATGTCAGCTTTTGGACCCATCGGGCTGTCCGACTTGGTTGCCACAAGGGCGAATTTCATTGCTTTCAAAAAGTTTGCGGCAT
>JAGVSQ010012776.1:0-11442 GCA_022683975.1 Rhyacophila evoluta
CATCAGCTGTGTTTGTTATTATTTGAATGTTGTGGCACTTGTCAGCGATATGCATCAAACTTCACTTGTGTTTACATCACTAGCTGTCAATACTTTATGGCACTGTCCGATAATCAATTTATGTACGCCACATACTCTTTGATTTATTAAGATTAGACGTAAGCTATAAAATGAAAGCTATTGTAGTACATATAAGTTATATACGTTACACCCTTTGTAGATAGTAAAGCATATTGTAGTCAAAGAGCTGATAGTATAATATGAATTTATAGTAGAAGCAAATTATTTTTTCCAAATAATAATATTCAAATTTATTGGAATGTTTATTACTTCCGGTTTTTGGCACGTTATTTTATGAAATTATTTGCCTTCAAATTTGATATAATTGTTTGTGATTTTTAATATTATATTTATGTATTTTTCTTTTTTATTTTAGGTGTACGACAAGAACAGGATATTTTCGTTAGGCTTATTGATTCTGTCACAAAACAGGTGAGTTTTATTTTTAATCAAATACATATTTTTTCTCATTAGATTCTATCTCAAAAACTAAGAGTGTTTTTTTAATAATAAGCCTTTAACAGCATACACACAAAAAAAAAAATTATAATTAAATATTTTTTTGTAAGAACAAGAAAATATTTTCAACGTAATTACATCAATTATCAATATATATTACATGAGATTAGTATTATATTACTTCGTGAAAAAAAAAGCTAAACAGAAAGAAAATTAACAATAATTTGTTAAAATTTATAATAATTATGTTGTAATTTCCGCGTGAAAATGAAAACAAAAGCAGGTTAAATTGCCAGTTCAAATATATACATATTGCATACTGATAAGTAATATTTATAACAAATATTTAATCAAAATAGTAACGCAATGGTGTAGGTATCCCGTAAGTAAAACTTACTTGGTGACTTTGTATAATTATTATATAATAAATAACGATCTTTATACGAAACGATTTCATAGAGTCTATTGATTCTAGCATAAATATTCAAAGGTCATATCAGCTATGATAAAAAATCCTACAGTTATGATGAGAATCGCGCACGTGACTAACACGCGACGGTCACGTGAACTGCACGCGTTTCTCAAACTGTTTTCCTGCCACACAATCAGGAAACCGATGATTATATTGTTTCTCCCGCCTACAAAATATTAAAAGATAACAAACCTACAAGCCCCTTTGTAGTATGATGTTTTATCAAAGTAGAATTGGTAATTATGTTCAAATAGTTTTTGTTAAAAAATAAATATATACGATATACACCTTATACGTTGGGTAATAAATAAGGATTTTTTTTATCAATGAAACCAATACTTGTTTATTGTGCTGATTTTAAAACTTGTGTTTGTTCGTGATTGTCTTTGAGAAATATTCATTGTATGATTTTATCCATCTTTCGGTTATCTAGTAGCTTTAACACGTATATTTATGAGTTTCTCAGCAACAAATTGTTTAAATTTGAATCATGTAGTTGCAGAAAAGCTTAGCATAGTTTAAATGTGTCTTAAATGAAAGAAATATAAGTGTTAGGCCGAGGCCGAGGCTTTGATAGATGCTGCGGTGGTAGAGCAACAGCAGCAAATCATCGGTAACAGAGATGCAAAATACCTATTAATATATGAGTAAGCAAGTGTGCATATTTAACAGCGCGACAACACGTTGTCACCGTAAAAACATGCTCACTTGTTCATTTACCTATTTATGACTATCTTGCGTCTCTGCTGCCGACGCTTTGCTGCTGTCGCTCTGCTATCGTAACCCCAGCCTAATGCGTTCGGCAATTTGTTGTATATAATAATTAATTTAGTTTAGTTACTGCGTAAAATTTATAATATTTTTTTATGTAACGCAGTCTTTTGTTTGTATAATGCACAACAACGTCTGCAAAGCAAATATTTTCTTCCACTGCCTAAAAATGAGAATTACTTCGTTAAAGTGACTATTTTAAAGTAATAATTTATTCGTATACCATTACATATTTGTACGAGAATTAGTGGTCAGCAAATCGGCCTACGTATTGATTTTATGCATTAAATACAAAAACGCATAAAATAACATTTATTTCAATCCAATAAATAAACATAAAAAATCAATTTACGGTAAATAATCATCAAAATATTTGAGAAATATATATATTATAAGGTTATTTCATTGTGTATTTTCTTTGCCAAGCATTATGTTGCCAACAACTTGACGTAAAGGAAAACTTAAACGAAGGAATAAGAAGAAGAAGAAGGTTTTGAGTTAATTATTTGGTAGCCATAAATCCCTGTTAATTGGGTATAGCACAGTCGCGGTTCACGAGGCGCTTATGGCTTGTTCACTTGTCGCTGCCAGGGGCGCGCGGGATAGTCAGTTTTTATTAATTATCAAAAAATTCTATTTAATAACTATTTGTCTATCGTATAATATTTGTTGAATTAAATGCTGTTCATTTTCAAACTAGTTGAGATTTTTTTTTGTGTCTAAATTTTTTCATCAAATAACATAAGATATATTTATTAAGGAATGTAGTTTTGAATGGATCGTCAACGCATCAAAAAATAAACTGCGATTACTCCACAATATAGAATTTTTAAATACAAGTAATTTATAATTAAATATTATAATAAATTTTTTAATCTTTAAGATCTAAAGTTTTATTAAAATACTAAGAAAAGATTCAACTAAGTTTTAATAATCTGAGTGATTTAAACCAATAATTTACTACAAAAATATCGTCCTATATCAACAATTATATTCACAGTACTTAGATATTTAATAGAGTAAAAAGTGTATTATAAATGGATAGCATTTTTGGTAAACAAACGTAATTTAGATATAATTTTTTGGCGCCAGGAGGAATAAATTGATTAATAGATCGATTAGTTTACATTCATCATAAGTAATATATCAAAAAGCATTAACGCTGACACAAAAATAATGCCGTGAATAAGGTTTCATTTTTTTCCCGTATAAAAACATAGATGATCCCATTTTTTCAAAATCTTAAGTTGAATTTTGATAATAATTCGTCAATTGCGGCTTGATTCTTTGTAACGTTTATTTAGTTGTATATATTGTAATTCTCAAATAAAATCACTTCGAAAACTTAGGTTATTTTTACTTTTTGTAGGAACTGGGTCGATATTATATGTACCAACCAATAAAAAGTAGCTCCACGTGTAAATCATTTTTATTTTTTGCCGTACGGTTCTTAAATTTGGTCTGTTCTTACTAAAACTATTCTTTGACTAAATTAACGTTATATTTTTAAAACATAGTTATATATACCTTTTTACTTACATTATTAAATGATTTATTTAATACAGGAGATTTATAACTAAACCTATCATTAAATTAATAAAATAATCTAGAAATTCATGTTTCAATACTTGTTCTACTTAATTATAAACTTATCAATGATAAACACCTACTTTATCTTACACATGAACTGATAAGGAAAAAGACAAGCCTTGCCCACTTATTACCGATTTCTAACCCAATATCGTAGCTATGTATAATAAAAAAACACCATATGTATTAATAAATATCTAATGAATAAGCTGAACTTTATAATTGATTTAGCAAACACTTTTCCTACAATGATTTAGCGAGTAAGTAGTGTAGGGTATTTTTAAAGTTGGTTCTGGTAAACCTCAAACTACGTGTATATTTATTTATCTTCCTTCAATGTTGAGAGAGAATCTATGCACGGTGTGTTAAATTTAACTATCAATAACAATAATGAAAATTAATTTCGAGGCGCTCCGGCCGTAAAAGGAAAGAGTACGTCACGCGGAGGCTTCTTGTTAGACGTAACTACGGCTAAGGGTTATGCTATACACGTAAATTTCATTTTACTGCGCTCAGTGACTCTTCTTTCATAGTCGCAATAACGATGAATATATATGCCCCGTATACGCCGCGCAGAATGTCCCGTTAAAATTACGCTTCTATATTTTCTGCGTATGTACAAATTACGACCGTTTTATTTTGAATTATTCACATATAAATAAAGAACCTGTTCGTTACATGTTTAGAGAGTGTTTTGTAGGTAGTGTATTTCGAACAAAAACATAAAAATCGTTACTTATTAAAAAATACATTTAAAAAATCCTGCACAATATTATCGTCATTTATTACGTCCCCCCGGTAGCGTAGTGAAAAGCATGCGCGCTTAGAGATCCCGGGAATACGGGTTTGATTCCTCATCTGTCGAAATTAAAAAAAATGCACGCCTGAATGCCCGTTGGGTTGAATATTTGTCTGACAAACAGTTCTCATGAAAAATAATTTGTCAAGACGTCTTCACATTACGGAGATCCATATACTCCTCTTTCGAGGTGGATATCTTCACACTGTGTAGATATATATGTTTCACATTGGGAGGGAACATGGAATAAAAAAATATCAGGTCACGTTTTTTACTCGATTTGTGTTTTTTTTTTTGTTTAATTAAATTTAATGTTTCTAGTATACATATCGAATATGGGAAGGAAAAATGATTTAACCCTCAGTTTTAAAATATCTTTTTTTCGATAATCACAATGTATACAACTTAATTCATGGACCGTCAAATGGATTTAAGCTTAAGACGCTGAATTAGTATTTCGATTAAGCTTTTAAGTTTAAAAAAGGATGCCCTGTCAAATTTTTAACTGGAAAAAGAAATTCCAGCACATCAATTTTATTGGTTTTTCTTAAATAACTTATTAAACTAATATTAGACTGGGTAAATAAAACACCAGTTTTGTGTCTTTGTACGCTTTAAAGTTTTGCTCATTTAATATTTTGAATTTGACCCAAAATCATTAAATGGACGTTTTTGTGCGTCGTGTAATTTTTTTCCTGTGAGGTTTACGTCCTTTTTCCTTTCCACGGTCCATATATTTACTAGGTTTCTGTTTCAACTTTTTTATTTGCTGTATTTTGAAATATCCCAAGAGGCAGGGCTATAAGCACAGTTAGTTCAGTGATTGACAACCAATTTTCATAAAATTTATCTTAAAAATTTATTTAAAAAAAATCTATCCAAACATGAGTATTGATACTGCATAGATCTGTTTACTTTATCTTGAAGTAGTCTTTTGCAGAATATTGAGATTAATGTGTTTTAATTAGTTAAACAGTGATTTAATTTATAGTTTTATATACTAAGGATAATAGCATTGTAAAACATCTATTTATCATCGTCAATGTTATACTTTTACGAGTTATTAAATAGGATTCTGATAGCAAGTGTTTGGATATATTAATAAAAATACTATGTCTATAAAAAAATATGCATAAACATGTGGAAATATTCTACAAATTGAACCGTTGGAACTAGGAGTGATTCAAATAAATAAATAGGATAGCCATCGTATTAGTCGGTGTGTGTCAAACAAATATATGTTGTAAATCTATAAAATTGTTAGCTATGAAATAATTTTACGTACATGCTTTTTTTTAGTACATATTTTACATCGAAATGTGCTTTGACTTATTTATTAAAATCACCTATCAAAGATTGACTATTGATAATTTTTTTATATCAAATATCAAATTTAAATATTTTTAAAAAACTTTTACTTTTTCTTAAATTAATTTTTTATACAAAGTTAAATAAAAATATGATATTTAAAATTTAATAGATGAAAACACAATTACATTCATTTTTTTAAACAACTTATGTTCGAGCATAATGAAGAAAATATCATTACATAACATTACAAGGGAATTGTTTTTTTTTCAGAATTCGAGGTATTTAAATTATATGGATCTCTTTAAAAAAAATATTCACAGATTTTCTCATAACGCATTTAAATATGTTTGTAAAAACTGTTTGAATAATATTGTTTTTGCAAGACTTAAATCCATATCCTACGATTTCTCTGAAATATAAATGCTCTTAGTTATGCATGTCGATTTTATGATTTAAAAATCTAAAATGCGATGTCAAAAATAGAAAAAATAAATAAAAAAAATCCTTTAACTTTCACAAAGCAAAAGTTTTTGTCACCACAATTTGAAACTACCATATGAGTTTTGAAATAATATACAAGTATGATAGATAAATGAAAATAAAATCAAGTGTAAAGTCATGATATATTTTAAGATAAACTAAAATTTATTAAGTACTTACTAATATAATTTGAAACTATCACAACAAAATGATCAGCAAGTGACGTCGCACGCCCAGCAAAATACCTTTATCATAAAACCTTCATAAATTTATGGAGAGGGCTTTGAGCTTACGGTTTCCGTAATATTTGTTGCGTTTAACATAAATTTTCTTCAGCAATATATTACTCCACACACCGCAAGGGGTTTAGTGTGAAATAACGCCTGTGCGCTAAAACTCATAACAAAGTGTTATATCGTTCACAGTATAACCTTACAGTGTGCTGTTTACGCGTTATTCATTATTTTTAAAATGGCTAATGTAACACGTTTTTTGCACGTATGAGCGACATGTATAAAAGCTCGTTTTAAGTTTGATAATAAAACAGCTTTTCAGTAACTTATATGTAAATAAAAAATATATAAGAGAGATGGTATTCATTAACTCTTGTAGCACAATAATCAAATGATTATGTTATATTATATTAAATATAACTTTGTAATTTACACAGGCGTTATTATTAATTAATATGCTTATTCAACGTTTGCAAAAAAGAATTCCAATAATCAACTCATTAATAACATTTTAAGGATTTTTTAAAATTACACTAATGGTAATTACTAAAAGATTATTGAATTACCACAATATTATGTAACTTAAAGAAACGTTGATTTTTTTTGACCACACAACAATGCAACAAGAGATTGGAATCTATCAAATTTTAGAGGATATGTATTTATTATTGATAACTTATTTTGACGATTTTGGGCGGAAAATTTTTTCATAAAATGTCTGCTCCGAAACTGGAGCGTATAGATATGAACTGTGTGAAGATTACCACTCCAGAAATGAAGTATATAGATCTCTTCTTCATTGTCTAGACTTTGATAAAATTTATTCATGGGATATGATTTTGATCGATGTCAGCCAATTGCTTAACCCATCGAGCATCTAGTCCTACATATTTTGATTTTTGAAATTCCAGCAGCTATAAAAATCGAACGCCTAATTTTTAGATTTAAAGCGCGCACTTCTCTTTTACTATATAGAGACACTTACTCAAATAAAAACCATGCTGTGACCATCTATGGCTGTAAAGTATGGAGATTATCATAGAAAAAAACATTTAAAGATTGTAAACAAAATCGTTACATTTAAAGATACATGTTTGAGAGATGATACTGAATATATCAATCTGCAAAGAATCTCTGTCACTATCAAAAAATGTATTTGTTCATTGACAAAATACTTCTATTAGGTTAGTATGTAGTTATTGGTACACCAAAAAAGCTGCAAACCATATTTATTAATATAATATTATTAAAAGAAAAAAGAAGTCGATGTCATTTTTATTTTTATTCCGTCTTGGGATTTTGCATTAGGATTAAAAGAATATAAATTATAAATGTTATTTCTTCACGGATCAAACAGTATTAAATGGTCAATATCATATAACCAATAATTCACATATTCCACAAAACAAATGTATATTATATTTGCGTAACCAAAATAGCGGCATTGTATAATTTCATACATTTCTATATTATATAA
The DNA here is from genome assembly GCA_022683975.1 of Rhyacophila evoluta. Classification (NCBI taxonomy): domain Eukaryota; kingdom Metazoa; phylum Arthropoda; class Insecta; order Trichoptera; family Rhyacophilidae; genus Rhyacophila; species Rhyacophila evoluta. The sequence goes on from JAGVSQ010012776.1 coordinate 7,653, forward strand.
CACGATAGCTTACACAACGTAGTAAATGTGTTATGAGGGGTATAGAAGAACTGGACGCAACCGACCGGGCGCCAGACATCAACCGCTAATAAAATATATAGACGAATAAAAACGTTGATGAAAAGTAAATATATTATTGAAATTATCACAAACGGATAAATATATTTACAATCTTGTACAAAATTAAACACGTCGAAAATTCTGTAGCTTATAACTTCTAATAACACATATCGAATGTTTTATAATAAATGACGTGATTGATTTATAATTAACATTTATTTTGAATGAAATTAAAAACCTAACGTGCTGAGTAAGATAAAAACTTAAATGATATTAATGAGCTTTTTGGTTGTTACAAAGAGTATGTTGACAAAATACTATGTAAGCGTGGTGTTAATTTTGTAAAAATCTCATTGTTTTCTTATAAAGTAACGCATTGTCTAAACATAGATTTCAAATCTATATTTATTGAATTATCACCCCTTTAAAAATTATGCTTAAATAATTGATGGTATTTTCAAAATATATTAGAAATATTCTAGGAGCAAATTTTATAACATCTTTAAGAGGAGAATACATGAAAAAAGAGGATACACTATTTGATATAAAATAGTAAATATTTGAGGTCTTAATTTGAATGATAATTTCGTACATGAGGTGGGCATTTCCAAAATGAGCTTATTCTATTTTCTAAAAATTTTAATAAAGAAATTTCCAAAACTTTCATTTTTAAATTTTGGCGTAGCAGAATAAGTTTACCTTCGAAATACCTCCCTCATATATAAAATAATACCACTGTAAATTGTGTCTTAAATAAATCGTTTTTGATATCAAAAATAAACTTGCACTAAGCAAAATGTTATTGGTATAATATATTATATTGTTACAAGAATTCAATAATTTACTTGATTAATTGAAAAGTATTCTGACGCCCAGTTGATGGCGCCCAGCGGTCGTATTCCCTAGTTCTGATATCATTAGCTTATTAGCTAGGGTCTACACGAATACAATGAGCTCTACGGCGATAGGCTCTCTACGAGCGGTACGTCTATAACGATCGTTATGCTACATCATATCGGCCTGGTGAAGCTATAATGTCAATGATACTGTGCAGTTGGCGCATTATAATAGCTTTGAACGTGTCGATTATCACAATGTGTTAGGTTTACTGTATCAAAACAAATGAAAACGTTGTTTATAAATTGTTAAACAATTTCTGAAATTTGTATTAAACAATATTAACCAACATATCAATGGTCGGCATGTGACAATTGTACAGTGTAAGTGTAAAAAATGACTGTTTTGCTATTAATTATTGTGATTATTTTAAACAAAAATTTTTTTAAACAGTTTCTTTGACACTAATCTGAATAAAAAATAGCGAAGCTGTATATTTTACAGTATAGGTCTCAAAACCCAAATGGAGTTGAACAAAATTCTTGGGACGTTTTTTTTCGATACATTTGAATCACTTTGGGCCATTATATTAATACGGCCATGCATAAGCCAAGATGCAACAAGATGGCATTATTAAGTAATTTTATTTCAAAATTTTCTCTCTAAGCCATCGATATTACAAAAAGATTAAAAGTATTCCTTGGTCTATGTTTGTTTCGTGCTATGGTCATTAAACGAATTGTCATTAGCATGGTAGATACCCATATTTTTATAAAAAGGCGAAATAATAAAATTAAGGCATAATTGTTTCTTTGCTGACTAATTAGAAAGCGTTGGCAGTTCTGTGCTAGAAGTTTAAGCCTCAAAGTTAAATGAATACTATACTATATATGGATACCTGAACGTTATGGATTTTTATATGCTTGATTTTTGAGATTTAAAAAAAGTTTTTTATGATTATGGCAACATTATTAAAATTAAGAATTTCATCTGTCAAATTATTCAAATTATTTAAATTTTCCCTGCATCTAAATGACAAAGATGTTATAAGATAAAATGTATCCAAATCACTACCATAATATATTTTCTGTTATTTTGATTTGCATCAGTACATAAGTAATTATTCTTATCTTTCTTATGCCATTAATTATAATATTAATATAAACAGTAATTTATTTTGCAGCTATACAAAATCGTTTTTAAAATCACTGCAATCACTAAGTAGAATCTATTTTCAACCCCCGAATTTTCAACCCTTAATATTTACACTTCTTCTTAGTAAGTATCTAAATTTACGGATATTCTGGCTTTCTATGCACTAGCAAACTATCAGACGAACAGAGCGTCTGCATTATTGTACGATAGAGGGATTTTGCATTATAAAACTTTAGTTGACACGTGGCTATCAAATTGTATTTGGACAGTGATGGGTACTTTTGATATACATGCAAATATTTGCCCCCTCTGCTAAGAAGAAGCTATTATACGAACAGAGTTAAAACGAAATAAACATGTAAAGAGAATTATCAAAGTAAAAACTCAGGTTTTTTTTATTTAATAATGTAATTTTGCAAGAAAACTTTTGAATTTTCTTTTTTTAATAGATATATTAATAGTTGTAATCAATTAGATTATATAATAGACATTAGATCTTATTAACACGTTCATTGGTAACTCGTAATTATTGCAACAGTCCTGTATACCAATGGTTTTTTTATTTTAGCCAACTTAAATATGTATATAAAAATGAACCATATAATTTATATTTTTTAGATTTTAAAATGATTAGAATAACAGACAAAAATAAAATACTGAGCACATCAAAATCAAAGCTGTATTTTCAGGTAGTAATTTTTTTTAACATTTTCTCAAGAATTTATACGTATTGAATTTAAAAAATATGTATAAAATAAGAAATTATATGTTTAAACCAATGATGACAATGTTCGATTATTTTTTATACTGATGTCAATACTAAATTAATGAAAATAAAAGGTTTAATATTTATCGAAATTACTTTAAAATATTTATGAACTGTTACTTTGAATTTGATAGATATTTTTATATTAAAAATGCAGTTTTTTTTTATTTTATTTTAATTTAACTTTTTATGTACTTATTCGATAATTTAAACCTAATTTCAATAGATAAAATCTAAATCTTTTTAAATAATATCAATTTAAAAACGTACCAGATTATTTTATAGCATTTGTGAACTATTTTAGTGTTATTTATACTAATTTTATACACTAATACAACTGAAATATTTTTAACCGATTGATTTAAGAAATATCAAAAAGATTTATTTATAATTTAAATTAGGATAATTTTTAACCTCCCGGAATTTTTTTTTGCATTTAAGTCCAAAATAAGGAAGGCTTATGTCCAACTTAGACCTTAAATACAAAAAAAAAACTAGACAACTATTTAGCACAAAGTCTCACTATCTTCACAAAATGTTTTGAATATATTAAAAAACATTGACATCAACAAAAAAGAATACTACTTTAGATCATACAATTATTTTCAATAAATATACCATATAATCTACAGTTTATATGCACAAGCTATATTTAATAATTGCAATATGTATTTTGTAACATAAATCAAAATTATTTTAAAATGAAGTAACAGACAACCACTCCAAATCACGTGGTATGTACTATTATTTATGTGAATATATTCGGCGCCACCAAAAAGGCGGGAAAACACATTGGTTGCTAATTCGATTTGCCGGAGATCGTTGAGGCAGCATACAAGATGGTAACCAAAAAAATAACAAATGTATTTGCTGGAATATTAAATCTATTTATTTGTTTTCAAGAATCCAATAAATATAGTGAGTTTTGTGATAATCGAGTTTTAATGTTTGAGTCTCTCTATAAAAATCAAA
>JAGVSQ010012777.1:0-11441 GCA_022683975.1 Rhyacophila evoluta
ATAAAGCCAAACGTGTGATTTTTATAAAACAAGTTGAATGTTACTGACGAGCACAGAAATGTGCACACCGCCGCAACATGCGATTTCTGAAACGCACAAATTTGTGCACCCCGTAAGCCATATGTTAAGATAACAACAAATGACTTTTATTTGTACAAAAGTAAAAGGAAAACAAACAGTAGCAGCTAGAAAAGAGAAAAAGAAAATCACTAACCACTTGATTAAGAGTATCTTCAAGTTCAGCCTCCTCAGGATTCTTAGAGGATTTCTTGAGCAGCAGATCACAGTACTTGGCCAGCAGCTCGGGGGACTTTGAGGAGGAACTCGCCACCCGTGTCACTGCATTATCTTAAGTCATGACAACACAATTGTTATACATAGGTCACTCATAGCATATATTAATATACCAGCAGAAGTTTATTTGTTATGACCCTCACCGTTAAGTTTTGATTACATAAATTCGGCATAGTATAAGGATTAGCAAAATAAAAAAATTGTTAATATTTTCGACTGATGGTGCTTGATGGAAATTGATTTTAAATTCTGAATTATTTAAAACTGGTAAACTTCCATATGTTCACATTGTTATTTAAAAGAATCTATCCTGTTACATAAGAAACATTATTTATTGTAGTTTAAATATCAAATTTGTTATCAAAATAGCAAATTGAAAGTGGGAGTACTCACTGTTGATAAATTTACCACATGCTTTATCAAGAGACGCAACAAAACCAGAGTCATTTACGAAAGCCATCAAAACCAATTTGTTGTACTTTTTGTGCACCTCCAAGATTGTGGAAACATATACTTTTGGATCCTGAGAAATTACACCAAAAACATTAAATTCACACACTAACAGTTTAACATTTTTTAAACGTAAATTATCAATAGGAATTTGAGACAGTACATATTTCTAAAATACATCAAAATGCAGCTTGAGCATTAGTGAAAAATTTCAGGAAAATTATTATTCAAAAGAATAAATTACTAATTCATTATTTAAATGTATGATATATTTTATACTCAATGATGATGGTTTTTACATTATTAGCACTCTCCCCACACTTGTCAATGGCCTGAAGTCCCTGAGCAGCAATGTGAGCCTCCAACAGATGACGCAGCTCACAAAGGCCGTCTGTGATCCGTGCCACCAGAGAGTACATGCGACCAAGATCATCATTCTTGTCTTTATCAAGAAGAGTCTAGAGAAAACAAACATGACATAACCATGTTAATTCAAAATCAATGAGGCATGCTAGAACAAATTTAATTAAACAAAGTGAAACTTTTTATATTCATTTCTGTTACTACATGCTGTTTACAAGGAATTTACAATCAGTGTGATTATGGATGGAGTTTGGTTACGAAAAACCGCATAATTAAAATAATTGTCAATAACAATTTTAATCGAGTAGAATTGTAGGCATACTAAAGCTCTTTTAATAGCTAACATACCTTAATTATGAGATTCATTCAAATCAGTATTCAAATCAATATTTCTACACAAGGGATAATATTTGTACATTATATGACCTACCTTTATCAATAGGTTTCATGATGCTATTAATTTATTGTCACTGAGGTGCTAATTTATACATTGAATCTGAACAACTTCGCTACACATCATAGTAGTTACTTAAAGATTATCTTAATAACAGGACAAAGTTCTCATACCTGGAATTCAGCATGGAACATCTCTAAGTGCTTCTCAATAAGCACCCTTTCACAAGTTTTTGCCAGCCTCTCCAGTGTGGTGGTGTGTAAGTACACTTGCACCCTTCTGTGTTCCTCTTGCAAACGTTGCTCTGCCTAGAAAAATAATTGATACCATTCAAATATTGTATGTTATTTTTAATAAAACATTATACTGTAATGCTCTAATAACACCAAACATGTCTGTGTAGTTTAATTCAGCATTAATATCATTCAAGTGCACAATTTAATATTTCAATCATCTTTAAAGTCTCAAATGCTCTAGTGAGAAAGTCTGCACAGTAAAAAGTATTATTTGGATTCATTTATATCATGTCTACTCATAATGTGGAGCTTAAAAATATACAAAAGTGAAGGCTTATATTGACTGATTGTTTTTACCAAGGTTCGGTTGCCGGCCAATCACTTGACCTAAGCAAATTGGAAAGATAATGATTTCGATAATGTAAAAAATGTCGCAAACGCAATGTGCGTGCAGGGTTGACAGCTAAACATATTAATACTAAAAATACTCTTCATACCTTTTTCATGTATTCAGTGACTGGGTTCTGCCGAAGGAAATCGGTACTCTCACGAGTATAGAACCTCTCTGTGTCTTCTAAAAACACTGCCTCAAATGAGTCCTTGTAGACTGATAAGTTCTGGCCACGGGCATTTGGGTCCTCTTCATTTAGGCCAAGTTCAACATAGCAATTAATTACCTGTTCAAATTAAATTAAACATATCAAAATGAGACAAGATTCAGCCTTCATATTACAAGTAAGATTTTTCATGTTCATGAATGTTAAAATAAGCAGCTATCAACCATTTTTTAATTTATTGTAAATTATGATAAGAAAGGTATGAATTTTGATATTTACACAAAAAATCATTCAATGAAAATGAAAAGCAACCATTACGCTGAAACACCTCTTAAAACTGACTAACACGTGCATTACTAATGATGCGTATTAGGTGCCACAATATAGATTTGATTCACATGCATGATGATATGAGTGTCAGTAAATATATAATTTTGAATGTAAGGATTTTTTTTAAAACATACACAATTAAAAATGAAATCTTTTAGAAGTGAATGTATTAATATTACAGTTAACGTCATATATATAAATCAATAATTCAAATTTATGTATGATGACAAAAATACTCACTCCAGAGACAAGTCTAGTGTTAATGGTCTCGCCAGTCCTTTCACGGTCAATAAGCTTGAGTACAGCATTAGTGACCTGCTTGTTGAGGCACTTGAAAAGGTTGTCGCGCCATGTCACCAAAGCTAACTGGTAGATCTCATAGATACCCTTCCTGCCCTCCTCACACTCCCTCTTTACCCAATGCCTGTTCAAATATGAGCACACTCCGTTCAAGACTTTGGATGAGAATTGGTATTCCTCCCATTGACGGGTGTAGAAAGCTAACACATATTCATCCATCAACTCATCGCCATCCTGCAAATGGTTACACAACATTAATATATTACAACAATTACACACAAATAACAATTTCAAGTAAAATTGTTACAGATAAATATCCATGCGATAGTGATTGCAATCTAACATATGATATTATGGTATTTTTTTCAATTAATTCAATGTTTTAACCATCTCTCCATGCTGCGGCTGTATACTGTAGTAACTAGGTTTTTATTTTTAACTATAATCACTCCGAAAATGGAGCATATTAATCTCATCAGTGCAAAGATGACCACTCTTAAAAGTATAAGGATCAACACTGTAAAGACTTATTTAGACATATTTTGGGTATATCCTATGAGTAAAAGCATTATGTATATTGTAGTTTAAAGACAAAATTGAATAAAATTCATTTAAACTTATTCACTTTAGATTAAAATTATGAAAAAAAACAATATGAAATAGATGATAATAATGTGTCAATATGTATTATATATCATTAGACTAAGAAAATATAGCCACATTTCATAGCCGGATTGGGATTTTCAACAGTTTGTTAAATAATACTCTTAGCCCACATTTAGTGTAACATAACACATCTAAAATACAGCACCTCTAAAAACCTCGATTACTAGCAAGTCTTTCAAAATCTAGGTGTCATCATTAAGGTTAGATAGCTGACCTTCCTGAGGGCGATAAGGTAATTCCTGAGGAAGTCTCGCAGCCTCTTGTAGAGTTCTAGTCCGACAAGCTGAGCTCCACCCCCCTGCGCTTGTGGCTGTTGCTGCAATGTTTGACAAGTACGAGGTGGTCGCCAATTTGTTGAAACTGCAGATCCTGAACAGAAAAATGTTGTCTTATTAATTTTTACAGCAGTTACATGCAATTTTCGCATTATTTGTTATTTACACCATTTCCGCTCCGAGTGGAGCATACGGATCTACACAGTGTGGAGATGTCCACTCCGAAAGTAGAGTAAAGAGATATTTTATTGTATATACTCTTTATTGTGTACTAAGAAGATGATAATATCAGACAATAATTAAAGTTAATAACTGAAAAAATTAGTAAGCGGCACATCGGCTTAACTTGATCTGATAGATAAGCACAAACTAGTTCATAGCTGCATAAAAAAATAACTGGCCCATTATTGGAGAAAGAGATTTAAATAAAACAAACCATTAATGTTAGGTCCAGTGCCTCTGTTTCCAGAGCGAGCATTTGAGCCAGCTGTGAGGCACCCTGAGCTAACAGGACTGCTGGAGCTGGAGCCGTTTGATCCCTGCTGGTGGACTGATGTGCAGTAATTATACACATGACTGAATAAATCATTAGTAAAGGAAATATTTATTATATATATGTATTTTGATAATGTAGCATACAACTGATGTCTCATAATTTTAACGGTTTCTGCAATAATATTATTGTATATTATCAAACCTACAGAAAGAGTGACTAAAACACTACTGATACAGCAAATACAAAGGATACGTATAGAGTTCAATGTATCTCAGCTTCTTCATGATACGACGTTTGTAAACATCCTCAATGCCTTCACGGAGATCTCCCCATATCTGAAATAGTTAATATTTCACTATAAAATAATAAACCTAGTGTCACCTAATTTGAAAGTGATCGAATATTGATGAATGTGTATTGTCTGTCGGAAAATATCAATAATAACCAAATGTTCGATTAAATTTTCTATGATATATATCTTGATTAGATTTATTTCACCAAAGTTGAAAATAATAAAGCCCTGCTTAACAAATCCTGTGCTGAGAACAAGCCCGAGATGTCCATATGAGCATCTACTTCATGCTCAGAACATGCACAACATGTCCATACCTAAATATTATAATGTACTAAAAATAATATTGTAGCACTGTTGATATTGTTAGTGTTTTACATCAGTAACATACGACATTTGTTCATTACTTCAGGTTTGTACATATAATACTTTTCATGAATTTCATATTAGCAGTGAATGGACTAAAAGAGTTTCCAACTCCATCAAGATCAGGAGGGCAACATACAATCTGCCATTTTTACAATATACGGCTCTGACGCAAATAAAATGTATGCATGAAATATAACAAAAACTGAAATGTTGAAAAGTAATTATTTATTATTATAAAGTAATATAAGTATACTTATTATAAAGTAATTGAATTGATACCATGAAACGATTTTGTAAAGAAGATCTTTAAAAATTAGATTTGCCTGTGGATGCTTCACGAATGTTGTCCATCTTAAAAGTTAGCTGCCGAGAGTAAATTTTTTTATACACTTGATGCAATATTATAATTGTCTCACCTGATCCAGGTCTATTTGTTTAGGCCCTGGAGCGGCTGCTGGTCGTGACCCCATATTGTCTCTGAATCGGAAGACTTCACCGCCGTTATGTGATGTTAGTTCCTCAAATGCGCCCACAGAGAGGTAACATTAATGTGTTCTTTCACTTGGGAATGTTTCTCTCACTCATTATTGCCAATACAACAGCATCCAAAGGACGGGAACTGGTATCGTCACAATGATGCTGTTGTGATCAAACTATTGACATTATTTTAATGTTGGAATGTTTGATAAAAACAAATGCCTTATGATAAGAATATCTCGTAATGATTGATGTGAATTACTCTCTATAACAAAAGAAAAGAAAATTAATAAACACAATAATCCTGACAATCTGACATTTTAAAATATCAGCAAAATTTGAAGAATACAGTAGAATCTCGATCATTCAAACAAAATGGGGATTGAGATGATAGGGATAGCAGAAAATCCCAATAATCAAGACAGGAAAAAAAATTTATGACATGTAATCTAAATATTTTTTTATTGAATTTGATATTATGGGTTCACCAATACATTTAAATGCATATGAGTAGGTACATACATACAGACGATTATTGTTAAGCAACAGAGCTTTGGAGCAAAATCACTTATACTTTTAAGAAATATAAGTTTTATAGTTCAGTATTTTTGTAACATTTTCACATTATTTTTTTATATATGAAATAATTGAAATGCCTACACCATATTTATTAGACATAATATGTCCCAAAACACCTCTTTTTAAAGCATCGATAATATCCAGTTTGCCTTTTAATGTTAGCATCACACATTTTCTTTTCAGTGACATGGATAACATTAATAATCCAAATAATCAACATTCAGATAAGAGAGGTTCTAATGTAATATAAAGTGGTAATTTCAAGGATATATGTGAATGAAAAAAATGGAAAACAATCCAATAAGTGAATTGTAATGTTTAATTGTCATTAGTACCAAGTGGACTTCTTTAGAGGTTTATTTTTTTTAATAAACATACGATTCACTACATTTGTAATGGCAATTATATAATATATAATTGTCCCAGTAAAATATACTGGTGTAAAAGGATCTCAATATCTACTTTTTCAAAAATCTTAAAGCAGGTTGCAGGATTCGCACACCTATACTGGATGCCAAAACAAAATCAACACCTTCAAAGGCATACACAGATTTTAAGTAATTTACTAATATTTCAGTCATGAATTTACTGTCCCAAAATATATTCTGTATACATAATCATACACCACTGATAATTGACAACGTATGCATTGAATATGTGTTTATATCATTTTTGGAAACTTGAAAAATATATATATAATTTCACACATTTACAAGTTTACGCTCATTCAAAGTTTGATTAGGCTGGCGGTAAGTTTACATGGAATACAATAAAACTGGTTCAATAATTTCAATACGATAGCTTTTTAACGGCCGATTCAATGGAAGTAAAAATTGTTTCTCATATGTTCACCATATTGATATGAATACTAGAATTATACTAATCAAGAAATCAGACTTTATAGCCATTACAGAATACAAAATACTGATATTGAGTCAATGGGTAGACGTAAACTAGAACTGAACTAAGAGAAATTATCTGCCCATGTCAACTAGAAAACAGCAATTTTTGTTTTTTTCTTAAGATTTGGTATATAAAAAAGTTAATTACTTCTATTTACTAAATAATTTACACACCCTACATTCGGTAACATTCCTGCCAGAAATTTAGATTAGTGGGTTAAATAAAAAATCTATATCAGAAGACAGAAGTCATAATAGGTTATGTATAACAAGCTATTCTTCGTTATTATTTTCAATGTATTATTCTTTTATTTAAACCCTTCAACTGTAGAATAGAAAGTGAAAATTTGATAGTGAAGAAAGGAAAATGGATACAAAAAAAAAAATATCGAAATATTTAATAATTTACACACATGATGATACATTTTTCGGAATGTTTCATTATCGATAATGATTTTTTGCAAGAAACTGACATTCATTTTAAGAGAACATTAGAAAAATCATGTTTGCAAATAAAATTTGCTCACATGCCCGTAAAGAGAAAAATATTGAGAAAATTATTTTTGTAGATAGTTATATGGATTAAGCCCGAATTTAAATCAACATGACTCTTAAAAATGACTCATTTTGAACTTACTTTACAGGTAAAACGTAGTGAAATGTAATTTTGTTTATATAATATAGTGAAATGCACGTAAAACAGGAAGTAAATGGTAAACAGTAATGGCCAGAATATTTTCTCCAAAGGGCTGGTCTTGTGTTCAAGTTATCTTCGATTATTTACCAACGAAAAACTCAACGTCATGCATGTGCCTATGCACGAAATGCTTCCCAAATAAACGAGATGAACAAAAAATACGTGGTTTCGTCCCAATGATGATTCTTTTGTTTCCTTCTCATGGTGACACGAAAATTGAAACGCGGTTTACTCACATGTTTTCATCTCCACCGGAAATTTTATGCGATATCTAATTCGCTGAGAAATGTTCGCGACCGATAGCATATGTCTCGGGGTAATTATTTACATTAACTTAATAAAAAATAGAGAAATTTTTCACAATAACGGTACATACGATGAAATGGTTATCAAAACTGATTAGTGTGGCAACCTAATAATAATGTGTTAAAGTTACCAGCTAAAAAAATATTATTTCATGATACTTTCATTCCAAGTAAAAAAAGATAGCGTGAATGAGCTTCACCAAAACTTCAAAAATTGATTTATTTTTTTATTTTTTTGTGAGTAAAAACTAATTTTTATTTGTTTCTAGATGAATAAATAAGAAATTTATGAAATTTAATTAATGTTTCTGAAAAACTTTTGTTTTTACCTACACATTTTAGACTGCTTATCATGCTAGTTTGGCTTTATAATTTATATCAATATAAAGTTATAATTTATTAATATTAACTAAAGGAAGTTCAACTAAGAAAATACCAATACATTCTAAAATTATTTTTCCTAATTCCAACAGAATTGGCAACACTGGTATTTCTCACCCATCCTTGTTGACGGTTTCCACGATGTCGATTGTGTTTACATTTCTAAATTTGATATTTTTTTAAATTCTCTAAATTTAGTGACCTGTGTATTATAATCGCCAAACCTTATAATATTAAGCCAAAATAAATATGGCATACTCCACTGATTGGAATGTGGAAGATTACAGAAACGAGAATGAAAGTGAAGAACATTGGAAATTGCGAAGTAATTTTATGAATCAATGCAAAGAAAGATTCCCCGAAGATAGGGTCGTCTGTTTAGCAAAAGTGTTTGCAAATATTGAATTCCTGGGATGCCGCTACCCCACTGAAGTCATGGCACTGGTAGCAGAATTGTCAAAAGAGGTTATAATTTTTTAATTATTCACTTATAGTGTCACAAATTGATTGTGTTTTGTCCATTTAATAAGAGTGCACAACAAAAACCATGTCGCCTGCCAGTATTCCTGAGTTTTCCCAGGTCATGCTTGAATCCTATAGCTCCGTCAAATTCATTCTGTAGATAGTATTTAACAATCATCCATGAAACCAAAAACCAGTCAACTTGAAGAACAGGCAGGTCAGATTGAGACTCTCTTAAGACATCTGCGGCGCATGGCTGAGCCAAGATCAACTTTGCAGTTTCCCTCTTTCAGTAATGAGTAGCTGTTATTAATTTTTTCTCCTGTTCTCTTCGTTACGAACAAAGTCATACCACTGTATCCTCAGAATCCCTGCCCGCACTTGTTTACAAAGCTTAGTATACGGTTGCTTTAGGCCTTTTTTGAGTGCCATGTTTTGCAATCGTAGAGTAGCACTGGCATAATACTTGCATTAACCAGGCGGCATTTGGTTTTTACCTTGTTCAGCTTAGGGGCCCAATCATTTTGCATGAAATTGAATGTTGCTCCAGCTATTCATTATCCAAATACCAAGTTTGCTTTGCGATGTGCCATTTCCCATAATGTGTACTTTCAGTTGGCGTCCCCTACGTTGGTCAAGTGATAATCAGGATCTGGGCAGGCATGGTTAACCATGCCGTTTACGCATTGATTCTTAAATTATATGAAACAAATTTGTGTGTTACTTATTGAAAATTTTGCCAAGTCGCCTGTTCAGCGTCACCGGTTCACTCTTTCAGTAGTGAGTGGTAACCATGCATCCACTCATTACTGTATTGACATAGTGATCACATTTTAAATAAATTACCAATTCCGATCAATTTTTTAGTTTTTCTGTTTATAAGGATAACTTAGGCCCTGGATATACAATGAAGTATTTGAAATAACTATAACTGTGTATGTTATCACTCCACTATTTCGTCGCATCTTTTAAATGATTTTTTTTTTCCATTTGCCTGATATGATGAGTACTATTTTACGGAAAGATTTTAATCTTGAGTAAATTGCTATTTTTCTCCAATCAGATTGAAGAACAAATGTAACGAAAAATATTTTTCATCAATTTGTGTTAGTCTACCTCCAAAAACTCTCAGTTATAGAGTATCTGACATCTTTCCTTTTCCAGACTTTGATCATTCATCATCTAAGAAAGATTAGCCCTCTGGCAAAAATATAATAAATATAAATACACCAGCACTTTTTTAAGGATGTTGATATCAGTGTTCTTGTATATGAAATAACTAGCTTACATCAACTCATCAAAAATGAACTGTGATGTGATCATATAGTAGATTAAATTGTTTTTAGTTATTACATTTTATTTATATTTTATATGTTATTTAATTTATTTTTCAGGTAGCTGTAGATTATCGAAAGGCTAAAAAAAATAAATTACAAAGAACATTTGTTTCCGCATCAGATGCCGCTGAAGATAGAGCAAAAGGAACAAAAAGAACCAGCCACACACCTGCAGTACAATCTGATCCTTCTCCATACAAAAAGTTTATTGCAGCAACACCAGATGATTGTTCCATATCCAAACTAACCAATCAGAACATGTCTAATAGTGATCAGAATCCTAGCGAAAGAAGTAAAAATCCATCCAAGTATGCCATTGGCCAAAATTCAAATTGGCGCATTGCGAATCCAAATACAAATGAATCTTCTGGTAATAGAATGGATTCAAATGATAGAAAAAGAAGTTATAATTCTCGGATTCAACAAAATTCAAATAACGTTCATAGAAATCAAATCGATAGAAGACCAAATCAAAATAATAGTAATTTAGTTTCAAATATCACTAATACTGAATATGGTCGATTGGTTTTATTTGATCGCCAAGGAAGCTTTGCAAACAAATTATTTGGTAAATATACCTCAGTCTCAGCTATATAGACATCTGCAAAATTTTGACTTATTAATTAACTTCAATTTTGTTAAAATATTTACAGAAAAATATGTCAAACAATACAAAATATAATTATTCCCACAATTTCTTTAAAGTGAATTTCTTAATCTTCATCACTGCTTTTTTCTCCTTGACTTGATGAACAACTTCTCAAGCCATTTTCAGTAAATCTGCTTCCCCAGGATTTTTTATTACCGTGTTAGAATGAAGCTGTGTTGTATGTTGCCGTGCTATATGAGGGTTTCCGCAATATTCTTATCATGTAGGAGCGAAACCGTGTTATATGATATTGTGTTGTAGAAGGGTTATCTGTATACATTAATTATTCATTCAAACTCACGTCTTATGAATGAAAAGCCACCAGTCGACAGACATATAACTGTTAAAATAAAAAGCTTTGAAAGACTTTTAGCTTTGTTTGATAATTATTTTTAATTTAATTATTATTTTGCTCTTGATTTGGGAATCAATAATCATCTATGATAAAACAGACTTATAAAAATAACAACTCCTTACAACACTTACAGTGTAAATTTGATAAATCCATCTTTGAAAATTTTACAGGAGAGTGTAAAAACTGATTTTTTTAATATATGTTTTTGCGGTTGTTTTGGTACAGTAGAACCTCGATTATCCGGACTAATTGGGGATGAAGGTAGTCCGGATAAG
>JAGVSQ010012778.1:0-11441 GCA_022683975.1 Rhyacophila evoluta
ATTAATTACAATAAAATTTGTAAACATATTTTTTTTTATTCTTCTATGTCACAATTATTGGAATCACATTTTTTCGTTATTTTTAAGTGCATTATGGCATATTTAAAAATAATGATAACACCTTTCTAACAAGTTCATTCTCTTTTTTCAACATTTTCTTCTTAAGCTTTCCTAAGGCTTTCCACGATAAATACAAAAATAATAAATTCTCTTCGCTGGGTGAAAAGTAAATTAGGTTTTTCGTATAATGTTTCATATGGGGAGTAAAAATAATTCTCATATTCCGCCAGAACACCATGAGAATTTTGAATAGCCCCCTTTTATTACGCTTTAAAGCGACTCCTTATAAATCCACTGCTTTACTGCCTACTTCATTTAAAACACGGAATGCGAAAAAAACTTACATTACCGAAAACATTTTTGTACGCAAACAACCTAAATTATTTCATCGCATTAAAATTTGTATTATATTTTTTTTCAAAATTTCTGCACGACTCAAATAATCATATTTGAATCATTTACGTGATTTTTATTTTTAAACGTCTACTATTTTTGTTAAGTATTCCAGCTATCAACACGATAAAGCTTCTTCTATTAAAAACTTTGATGTATCGCCCACAATCTCCGTTGTATATAAATATTATTCGAGTATAAATTTTTGTGTGTCGACCAATAAATATCAGGTATTCTTAATTAATAGATGTCCCCCTAGTGTCTTATACCACATATCCATATACTCCACTATTTGAGCGGACACCTTCACACTGTTCAGATCAGAACATGGTTAAAAAACAATTTATCAACTTAATGATTCAAGATATAAAAACTCGATGTTACAATACAAAATATTTCAGATGTTTTATGCTTTAACTGCTTAATGTCGTATTACTGGCAAAATACGTCAAAGTGAGTTTTGAAATAATTGAGTTGTAAGTTTTTTGAGTCTCTCTGTTCAATAGATTTTACGATCTTACGATTTTTAAGGTATAATGATTATACTATGAAAGACTCAAACATTACAACTCGATTATTTCAAAACTCACTTTTTTACTTTCACGTCATTTGCCAGTAATACGACGATGTAATAATAACATTTAAAAATTAAAATATATCTGCGTTTAATTTATTTCAACTGGGTTATTATGAATGAGCTTTTTATAAACGGCATGTTTTACAAATTTCATTAAAATATATGAAGTTTTTTATATACTCGTATATATTTTGTTTGCTTTTTGTCATTTGGAAAGTATCATACATATATTGAATGTTTTATAAAAAAAAAATCATTCATTTCTATATATAAACAATTAAATCATATTTGACTTTTATAAATTATATTTTATACGAGAATTGAAAACAATTATTTGTTCTAGAACAAAAAGAGCCACCCTCTTATGTTACAGGCAAATCATTAGTATTATTGTAATCCGTATTTATTCAAGTATACTCTGTTATTTTTCTTTCATTACAATTTTCCTCTGAATATAAAAATAAGCTATTATTTAATAACCATAAACTCCCAATCGGATATAACAATTCGGAATCTGTTTGCTTTGTAGAGCGGATGGCCTGAGGCTTGGCAAAAATTTCGCCGTGATAATATCGCAACTGGTCGAATATTTTAGGTGAGGTTTTCATTAGAGGGAAACAATTATGGGATGAGTAGGCCCTTCCGTTTCCGTCGTGGGGCAATTTCCTATCGGCGGGGTGGCGGGCTACCCCGACACGGCAGCCCTGCGTTAATCATTTTTAATCGACGTCCTCGGGAGCCTTATCGCGGGGCCCCCGGGGACGACGCGTAATTCAACAGTTTAAACCTTTGAATTTTTTACTGTCTCCGGAAACTGTGATTAAGGAAAAATTTCAGGCGGTGGCTTTGCCCACTACGATACACGCAAAGAGGACCTTGGTAATAATTTCACACGGAATGCAAACCCCGCTTGAAGGAACGTCTCAAACCAGATTAATTTTTAAGATTTAAATTTTAATTTATTTAAAACTGGTAAACTTCCAAATGTGATATCACTGTTAGCGACCCGGGTATCGCCTCTCGGCATCTTCAGGCTACATTATATGTGGGCAGTGAGCGAACAAATTACATACTACAAATAAATCCTATTGTAACTTACTATTTATAGTATTAAATTAGTAACTATCATTAGTGAAATTAATAATAGGAGACAACAAAAATATTCCTAATATATTGGAATTAAAATCATAAATCTATCGGGCTTAACCTATTTAATTATAATGAAAATACGTTTAACAGGTTATTTTATAATTGATTATGAAATGTATATTTTTAAGTTAAGTCAATTGTTTCCTGGTGTCTCCCCGGTAGCGTAGTTGGTAGCGTGCGCGCCTAGCAATCCGGGAAATGCAGGCTCGATTTCTTATCTATCGGCAAACAATTCTTGTAAAAAATAATCATTCAAGACGTCTCCACACTGCGGAGATCCATTTAGTCCACTTTGGAAGTGAATATCTTCCCACTGTGTAATCTATATGCTCCACTTTAGGAGCAAACATGATATTAAAAAAATTATGTTTCAAAAAATTGTTTTTTTCATGAGTATAATAATTATCAAAACGTTACGTTTATTTTCATATGCGCTATCAGAATATTCTTTTGACAGTGGTGTAATTCGCACATACCCTATCATACAAGAAAAGTTTTCGAGGATTTTATCATAACCATGGGAGCGTCTAATCTCACATACAAAGCAATTTATATGTCGAGCATTATTCTGGGTGAACTTACGATCCCCCACAGCACCGTTCATGTAATGGAAGCTCCCTTCCCGTTAAACTGTAGGTAGAGGTAAGAACGATGGAGTTTTAAAACAACTGCACTGAATAGGCCAACAAACTTACTTCAAGACTCGGCTCCTTCTCTTGTTAAGTTAGCTCGGCATCAGACATGCTGTGTGTTCGAGAGAATAATGAAAATAGTTTACTTACAGGCAGTTAGTTTACATGGGACTTATTACAAAAAGCAATAAAGAGAGCTTTTGAAATTGGTTGATTTTTTTTCGTCCTTATCTAAGAGATAGATTTAATTAATATTGCATAAAGTATGCATGATACTAGTAAAGTTTACAAAGTTATCCTTCCTCATCCGTTAATTGAATTTTTAAAATACAGTGGCATCATTTTATTTTTATTTTAATGCCGCTTACATTTGATGTCATTCATTTTTCTATTGCTATAATAAGTTGCATACAAACTATTTTTTATATCTTACTAATTGTGCCCGACCACCCAAAATTGGGAATAATGCTCAATGTGATTAATAGATAATTCATTCCTAAGAATTTTTTTAGTCAACTATTTTAGATTCATAGATTTAAGTTATTTTAAACACAAATTATAAAAGTTTATCAGGATATTTATTTATAATAGTGATCGCTCTGGGAAGTTTAAGAAACGATACTGCTGTGGTCGTTCTTCTCTTAGGCCGCGATTGACAAATTTTAAATGGAGAGAAGCAGTACTTAGTTGTAAATTATACTAACGAATTTAGAGTCTTGAAGTGAACTTAGTTATCGTATATCGTCATACGATCCAACCGCCAGGAAATACGCACGAGACATTTATTTAGATTCGATGAAGACAAAGGCTTCACATACTATGCCAAATAAACAATGCCATCATTGCGGACAGTGTTTGAACAAAATATTTCGTTAATAACTTTTATAATATACAAGCTGCACCCGGCTACACTTTGCTGTGGCTCAGTCTGGCTAAAAATATCTGATATCTTTATAACATTAGGTACATAACAACACGCGCGTATTTAAATAGAATTTTGTGTCAATATTTCAAAGCAATCGGAGATTTAAAATTTTGAACAAAAAACCATTTTTATTTTTGTAGATTATAGTATATTTTTGTCCCAATGTCAAATATATTAACTGTTCATGAACAAGAATTGTTTATTTTTCATCATATAATTCATAATTTTCTAGTAATATTGTTATTTCATTAAATATAAGACAGTTTTCTAGGATTATATTAAAAAGGGAACATACTAAACTACTTTCTGATACCATTCAAAATCATAAATATTTTTGGACATATGCGTTTTGTCGTGGGCCACAGATTTATACTACTACATTTTCCTCGATATGATAATTGGTAAGCGCACTCACTTTGGTAGTGGAGAACCCAGTATCAAATCCTACATTTGCGTAACTACAATAAATTGGATCTGAATACGGTAATAAAAATATGTTATTATTACAATAAATATATTTAAGTTTGATATAAAACTTCTTCATTCTGAAACGAAAAGTGGTTTTAGATTTCCTTCAAATCTTTCAGACGAAAATCGTTTTTCTATTACGGTTTACATCAGAATAGAATTTTTGTATTGAATTTTATAAAATTCTGAAATATCATAATTCAATGTCAATAGTAATTAATATTATTTATATTTATACGTACGATAGTATTTAATTTTACAGTTTCAATGCTTATTTATATACAAATATGATAGATATCAAGGCAACAAAAATATTAATTAAACTAAAAAACAAAAAATCGATATTATTGGCTGAATAAACAACAAAACATTATTTGTGATTTGATTTAAAATAAAATAAATCAAAACAGCGTCTTATAATCAGATGTGTATGAAATCTAAACACTAACATTAAATTGTTACTAAAATTATTATGTCGATATCAATTGAATTAGAGAGTGAATTAAAGATTATTTTTGCAGCATATGCGTATAGTTTTTCGTAAATCTTTATACCTCTTATATATTCTTTCTGTAAGTTTTTAATACACAAGACTATAAAATTTTGAATATAATTTTTAATAAGCTACATAGAAATTTTAGATTTTTATTAATATAATGTTATAGTTTTATGGTGAATAAATTTTACCATAAAACTTATAACATAAAAATTTTAATAAAATTTTTATAATTGTCACTTAAACAATCGGTTGCAGACGGGCATTTCATATTTAATGGTTTCTCTAAAATATAAGAACCTAATAAAAATATGAAATTCCGAGCTTAAAGCTTGCTGCACAGTCTCTCAGCAAAATTAAATCGGGTGGATAAATATAAAAGATGAAACATTACTTACTAGTAGATAATTACTTGAAACCATTTTACTCCGAATTAAGTTATTAAATCATTTCCCGACCGAGAGATATTCCCATAGAAAAGATTGGAAAGGATATAAATTATTTCAAAATCCAACTTGAAACAAACTATGCCCTACGCTGCTGAAACTCCTATTAATATCTCAAAATGTTCAGAAGTTAAAATTACTACTACTGATATGATCGCTGGGGTGGTGAAATGACAAATAATTTTATATTATTTCAAATTTGATAAATAAATATGTACGATTTTACGACTCGATTTTAACAGTTTAGTAATTTTAACGCATTTTTATAATTATAAATCAATATATTCCCTAGTTATTAAGCACAAACAATATAGATCACATATTTATAAAGTTGTATAAAGATATTTATATAAATTTAAGATGCATAACACAAGATTTATATGACTACTAACGAACGTCATGGAAAACAATCTTCCAGCAGAAGTATACACAGTGTGTAAATCCTTATGTTTTACGTTAAAAAAGCTATCGTTTACGAAGCCACTAAAAAGGCTATTTAAATGTATTTACTTAATAAGTTATTTAACCTTCTTCAAATATCAAAAAAAAATAAAAAACCAAGCATTATTTCAGAGGACTCATTTTAAAACATAATATATTAACTGTTGTGATAAATCAATATTTTGGTGGCCACGGATTACGTAATGAGATTTAATTTTCTGTTTATATTTGAATTGTATTCGTCTCTTTTCTTTCAATGGGATCTTAATTTTTTACCGTTTATACTCCACTTGTCGTGAACGTTGCTATTATTCATTAAATTAATACATAGTCAACCCAAGTTTGTATACAAATTGACTTCCCTTACATTATCGAAGTAAAAAATTACTCTCTATTTGTCCGTTTCACAGCATTTAAAATCTGTCGTCATGATTTTTTGTATGTACAATAATTAGAAGCTAGATCTATGGTAATTTAGTTATCTAATCATACTATCATTATGAGGTTCATAATTTTATTTTTGGTGTTATATATGAACTATATTACTTATACGAATTTCATTTATACATCATGTACCCATCAAAATAGCTGTATATAATTAGTTAGAAAACTTCTAGCTAACTACTTTACAAAATACTAATATTAAACAAGTGTATATAACTGTATAATTTTGCCTAGTTTTTTAAATATAGTCAGTAAAAGCTACATTATTACATATATATTTATATATAATGTTTTGAAATATGCTAACAAAAACAAAAATATAATATGAATATCGAAAAAAAAATATATTTATTTAAATTTAAATCTACTTTTTATTTTTCAGGAACGATATGCCATATAATACCACAAAGTTGCAGACGGTAGTAGTTAAAAAAACAGAAATGTTCATTATACTAGAAAAACCATTTAGTATTATTTTTTCGAGCGAAATAATCTTTTACGAAATGCTAACTAAATATTTCCATAATTGCCTTTAAAAAGTATTTAAAATTTAAAAACAAACCGTCCTTATTTGAATAAAATTCGCGGTCTCACAATTTCATTCGGAACTCGAATGTTTTTTTTTCCTCGTCTTATAAAGTGTACAATTTTATTTCATGATATATCTCAACGGTGGAATTCAAATTTTAGGTTTTAAATATGTTAATCAAATTTGACATCTGGAATCATTACGATAATTCAGTTTTTAAGAAAACAGAAATATCTACTTAGAGACTTCTAATTCTGGGAAATTATAAAATAAACTTTTACCGCTGTTCTTAATCAAACACTTTTTTATTCAATTCAATTTAAAGTGTTTACATAAACTAGTACAAAGAAAGTCATGAAATAAGTTAAGCAATCTTAAAAACCTATAAAACAATGAATGCTACAGAGTCACGTGCTTTGTAGTAAAATTTATATTCACATCCAAAACAAGCCGGATAAAATCGGAACCGTTGATAGTCTAAATCTAATCTTATCGTTCAAGAACTTTTAAATGTTTTTCTGTATATCGAACCATACCCTGATTGACAATCTTTATGTATGACATACCAGACTATCGATATTCACAATTTTACATAAATGAAATTAATTAATATTAATTCTGTTACAAATGTAGGGCACATGGATATAAAAATAGCCACTCCAAAATGACAGATTGTAGATTTTTTTAATGACAGAACTTATTTTGACATTTTTTTAATGAGAGTAAGTTGTTTTTAGATTACTCAATTTATTTGACATTCAATTTTGCATAGTTTTCCCATTTCTCATATTAAATCTTAGATTTATATAAAAGTGTAATTTAAGCAAAATAGTTCAATCACTTTTTTTCAGTAAGAAATCCAACAATTTTTACTTGACATTTCATTTAATAAAATGTCAGCCATCGGTGGTTATGAAGACAACTCAACAATTATGTTTTTTTTTTTAACTTTTTCTCAACAAAACTGTTTCATCAGTTTTATTTACATTATTATTATAGAATAAAATAATATCAGTTATAAACTTAAAGCCTAGTTTTATGAATCATTAATATTATAGTTTGATATGGACAGTGAGCATATGTTAAACAAATAAAAATTCAAACAGATATCGTATGAAGTTTACATTTTTAAATAGTGGCAAAAATATATTTTTTAAGCTTTTCACAATACTTATAATATATTTTACCACAGATTTCACAAATAAAATTATTACTGGTGCTTTGAAAAATTTCCACTTTGTACTTACGTATCACACTTAATTCCCCTCCCAAAGCTTTTTAGTGGCTTTACATCAAAAACCAAATTGCAGGACAGGACGCGAACCTTCCACGGGATTATCTCGAAATAGAAAGGGGCATTAGGGAATCCTCAAACTAAATAAAGCTGAATAATCGTGAGTCTGGCAAACAACAATGTTATTGAGAATATATAGAACCTTTTTATCTAAGCTTTGTCAACTGAAATAATGATATTATTGTTTTTCAGAAAACAAATATTCTGTATAATAATAAAAACATTTTTTTTTGTCCAAAACATGTTACTAAACTAGAATGGGATAATATTTTTTTAGCCGCTTACGTAATTTATTACATTTGATTTTACTTTTTATTCGTATTGGTATAATTTAAATTAAGCTTCTTTACTGTATTTATTTATATTTAATTAGATTTTAACCATTTTGTTGTTAAAATTTTACTTTTATATTATGCTGCTTGTCTTGCATGATTTTTATGCAAATATCAAATAATTCGAACCATCAACATTATTAGCAACTGAAGCTTACAAGTGGCTGAGAAATAAGCCTTTGTATATTGCCAACTAATAAAATTTATTAAATTATAATAAATATCTCAAAAAATGGTACAGTGTCTTTGAAGAATAACTATATTTTAACCTGAAGAAAGAAGTAATGGTTATAAACTATAACATTAAGAGCTTAATGAAATAAGAAGAGATTAGCCCCAGAAATTATGCCTGGATGAGTTTGGTAAAAGATTTAAGCTCTAATGTCTACCTCGAGCTATAGGCGTGTATATATAATATATATTTATATAAACATATTAATGAAACTGAATTTTCTATGAGTTTGTTTTTAAATAATCATTTATCAAATGAAAATAAAAAGTCATTTGACAACATAACCAGTTATTGAATCAATCAATGTACAGTTCTGATTTTTATCATCAAACATTTCATATATTGGAAGGTATTTTTTATAACGAAAATAATCTAATTCAAAGACACATAATCAATAGAAAAATTAATCAATTCAATCATCATTTTTTGAGAATCAAGATAGTAAAATTTTTTGTTTGTTTTGACAAACGACGTATTTTCGTAAACGACGTATTTACGGCCGATTCGGTTAAATTATACAAGTGGGTCACCATGACCCACAGGTCATAAGTGTGTCGATTAACGGAGTAGACAATAGGTGCCTAGCACTTTTGTTACCAATACATACATATATTCTATTAAAATACGATATACATAGGTACAATCAACCACAGACTAAAATAATATTTATTTTAGCAATCGTTTTTTTTGTTCCAATCAAAAAAAAAGCTTTATGCGAATAATTTCTAGTAAAAACATGACGGAGAGAATTCACTTTTTTATTATACAACTGCATGTGTTGTTTTTTTAATATGTACACAGTCTCATTCTTTATAGTATTAAGTTGAGTATATGAAAATGATAGATATAAAACTCAAATTATTGATTGGCTAATTTTACATGACGTTTTTAAATAATGCATATATATACTGTTCAAATAAACCACAGAATGACCATTCATTTTTTTAGCATTTTGTTTTCAAAATTATCTATTTTTAATATGTTTTAGAGATCAAATTATACTGACAAGTAACATTATTTTATAACTGTAGCAAAAATTCATTTAAGGCATGACACACGTATTTGTTATTTAATATTAAATCATTAAAAAATATGCTCGACATAATTTCGAGTAATCAGATAATTACTTTTCTACTAGAAATATAAAAAAAATATTGCTATATCAATGTAAAGGTAGGATAATCTAAAAATCTTAGTTAGGGGATAAGCTGCTTTGTGTTGCATAATTTTAAATATTTTTTGTTACATATAGTTTAAGATCATTCCTATTTTTTTGTTTTTTGTCGTATCAATATAATAAAATTTAAATTAGAAGACAAAACACTGGATCCCGCTGTTGCATTACTATGTTTCTGAATGCCACCGTAAATCAGATGCTAAATTACTAAATATTTTGCTATTACGTTGAATGTTTCACATTGTTTTGAATCGCAAATCATATTTATAGCTCAAAACACGTTTTAACAAACGTCGTACTTATAATTTGATATAGTAATATGTAGAAATTATATGTTTGCTTAGATAATTTGAAATAGTTTAGGTAATAGTACGTATATACCTACATATATTTTGTGGATTTTTAGAGAAAAATAAATGCTTATATATATTATAGAAGTGTACACATAATAATTAGAAGGATACAGTTATCAAAGCTCAAACACTTTTTAAAAGCTTTAAAAAGCTTAGACACTCATAATAATGTCAATATCAGAGACAGTGTCCGCAACATAAACAAACACTGGGTACTGAAAGCTTCTTTGACTAAAAAAGGCCAGTTAAAGTGAAGTAGCAAAGAGCGGTCTCCAGCGCAAAAGGGCCGCCATCTTTATCCGGTCGCCCTCAAAGTAATTGCATAATTAAAAGGATTACCACCGCCGGATCTGGCTTCGATAAATATTTATGTGACTACACTTTAAAGGCAACAACCTGCTGAAAGCTTGTGCCTACTTCGTTTGGTGATTTTGATACGCTGGATAAAATGTCTTTATCAATTAAAATAACGACAACGAATCCAGGACTGTTGGTAATTTTGTATGGACCAACTCATGGGACAATCCATTAAATTATTTAATTTCTACAGAAAATAAAAATACGAAGAAACGTTGTACATATGTGTAATTTTCTGGCATTTCATAAATATGTGTTTATTTTTATTTACTCAAATAATTAACTAACTCATATGTTCAATATTATCAATGTTAAAGGATAAATTTACATTAAGGATTTTTTTATTTAAGCCAGCTGAAACCATATGGAAGGTTTATTTTGGCTAAAGAGTTGATACATTTTAACAGAATTACATAATTTACTAAATTTTAACCTACATAATTTACACTAACATTAAAAACCTAAGTTCACAATTTTTATTTAATTTAAAACGTGCATAAATGAAACAATTGAATTGGAAACGACCATAATGAATCTTTTATTGAAAGAGGTAGTTGAAACTTAAGTAAGAATAAACTTTTTAAAAGGCTCAATCTTTGAGTTAATGTTATTTAAACAAACAATGTGATTGATATCTTCATTGTTCACTCCACATTCATACACTGGACTATCTATAATCCCAACCCGTGCCAAAGATTGTAGTAGTTAATAGTGACGATATAATCTAAGGGGAGTTTTTTTGCCGTGGTACGCAAGGTGTGTTTTGTTCTTTACGGAAAAATCCTAGAATTTCAAATTCAATAATATCATCATCCAAACCTGCAAAAGAAAACCACATTGTAAAATATTTTTTCCACGTGTATTGTCATAAATTTAATTGTCTGTTGAGAATAGGTTCTCTATGTAACTACGCTATTTTTTTTAAGATTCGTTAAGTAATCATATATCTTAATGTTTTTCTAATTTGTATTATACCATCAATAGAATACATATTATTTAATTAGGCTAATTCGAAAAATCATGGTTTATATAATTTCATGTATTATTTTGATAAAATCTATTTTTATTAATTAATATTTTGGACTGATGGTGCTTGATGAAAATTGATTTTAAATTCTTAATTATTTAAAACTGGT
>JAGVSQ010012779.1:0-11441 GCA_022683975.1 Rhyacophila evoluta
AAAATAAAATAATAAAAAAAAAAAAAATAAGATGAATATTTTTTTTCAGCGGTCGGCTTATCAGTAAGCTCAAGGGCCTGCCTATTTTCAATTGGAGTCACAAATTATTGAATATAATTTGGTTGCAATGACAGAAAATATTCTATACACCAGTTAAACATATTATATTAATATATTGATAAGACATATAATGGATCAAAGATATCGTAGATATATTCCACATAAAAGAAACGTTCATTAGTTATATTCATTATTCCTTTCATATAATTCCAATAGTTATCAGTGACGTTGTATTGATCACATACCAACTTCTTTGTTGCAAACAAACATTAATTCTATTTGGTCAGACACATACAATACGAAACAAATAAATCTCGCAATGAATAGAACGAAGCTTTCTCGCAAGGAAAAGGGTATATTCACACAAATAAGAGTATACTTTTCGATTCGGGAAACCGATCACAGTTTCCGCAAAAGCTGCGAGCTACTTCCGGAAAAGCTCGCCGCAACAATGCGAAACCGAAGAGGCGTTAAATTTGGAAGGCTGTATAAACTCCTTCAACCTGAAACTTAACTACCGCACTATAGAAATGCTATGTGTATTTTGACTGTATTCGTCTATTTGCAGAGTTACCTCTTTGTTGGATTATGTAGCGATTTCTAGCTGTTTGAAGAGTAATACAGTAATTAAACTATTATACACATATAAATTATAAAATAACTTATGTAACGCAATACGTGGGAAACTGAAGAACATTTAATTGGAAATACACATATATGCATCCATTTTATTTTTCTTGTTCATTTAAATAATTTATAATAATATGCTGAATTATACATTATTGTAATTAATTCATTTATTTCGATTGAAGATGAGTAGCATTTAGATCTTTGCTTAATCGGTACTAATTTTAAAAAAAATACATCAGCCGATTTGCTTAAAACATTATGTCTGAATGTATTTTTTGTTTTTTTAAGCGGTTGAGGGTCCGAACCACGCATACTAAAGCTTTCAATCACTGATGGATTTCCGAATACGGTAAATAAGATACTTATGTCCTAGTTAATGTTGAAGAATTTATAATTATATTTTTATAATACAAGCATGCCTAACTGAACGTATATATTCATAAAAGATATAAGTTCCATATATAAAATGCTATCATTTTATAAACGGATTACTGCCAAGGTGATTGTGATGTCATGTGAATTGTAATGAATTTATAAAACATCCAAAAGTGAGTTATATCTATTCCGCACAACATGCGTCTTCTTGGTAGCGTAGAGGTTAGCGTGAGTGCCTAGCAATCCTGGGAATGCGCGCTCGATTCCCAGATCTGCTGGATTTTAAAAAATCCGAAAATGCAGGACTGGATGCCCATTATATTGAGCAATTGTCTGACAAACGATTGTGAAAAATAATCTGTCAAGACATATCATCACGTTGCGGAGATCAATATACTCCACTTTCAGAGCGGACATTTTCGCACTGTGTAGATTCATATGCCCCACTTTTGAGCAAGCATAGTATAATCAATTCATAGAAAACAATTCTATATCAGACAGAGTAAAATAATACCCAAACCTGCATACAATTCAAAGATTGTAATACTAAATATTTGACAGATGACATATTCTCACTACAGCTAAGTTATACTTGAAAAGAGTTAAAAGTTTTTAATACTTCAAAAACATACTAAATTGGTGTTAATATCGCATGAACTTAGAAGCTCATAGACTAAGTTGTTCGTAAAGCGATTGAAATTGACAGATAAATATTTTTATCTCATTTCAGTTTAAAGTCGCGGTGTAGCAGTTAAATAACGGTGATGATTGACATAACGATAGCGTTAACGACGCGCAAAACGGTCGTTAGACACCTTTTAATAATGCTTCAGCCACCAAATGATCATTTAGCACTGACTACTGATGGCTGATTAAAGCCAAAGGGGTTCGCACTTGAGTTATGGGAACTTTTTTTTGCTGTAATGGATGTGAGAAAATGGGATTTGTTTTCGGAAGTAAAAAGTTGTAGTACCTCAACTACTTTTCTATAATACGTACTTGTAAAGCAGTCTTGATCAAACGAAACGAAAATCAGCCATTTAACCCTTCGGTTGCTATTATGCTTTTGAAAATTAAGAATTCTAACGAGGAATTGACCGCAAAACATCATTTAAAGTTGTGATTAAAAGACATTGTACCTACTGTTCAACTTCTTTTTACTATGTCTTCTCTGAAATCGGAGCATATTTATCTACAAAGATTGAAGATATTTCCTATATGCATCTCCACAACGTGAATAAAAATCAATATTCTAAAATAAAATTTGTGTAACATATTTTATATTTCTATTATATTTTTGTTATCATTCATTACGTCCAATACGAAAGGAGAACAGTTGGATCTTCGCAATTAGAAGATGAATGCTCAGCAGATAAATCTGCACGTCGTTGAACCTTCATCATCCAGCACCGAAGTGCATGAGTTTACTACTCGGCCACCAGGGGACCATTGACATAATATTTAATTGTAATATTACGTAGCAGTATGCACTTTTTTCAATTACACTTAAATATTGAAGTTCATTAGTTACATATCAGTAAACAGCACTTTTATTGTATTTCGTTGGTATGCTAATAATAAATTTGCAGATTGAGATATTATTACAAATAATAAATAAAAAAACACAACGAATTAATTAACGATCTTTAATCAGCATTTTATAATTTAATAGAATGATGCCGATTATGAATTGGTCTTCTTTAATATGTAACCACCTTGATACTTATAGATATAATTATTTTCCCAAAATTTATAATATCAATATGAAATAATTGCTCTGAATGAAATCTACGTCTTGATTAAATTTAGCGAAATAGATTTTTTAACGAAAGTCGATAAATAACAAAATCTCTTTTTAAGAGAATAATTAGTTAAATTATTAGTAAAACGCAAGATTAATTTGAATATTTGAAGAACGATAGCAAATAAATTAACGTTGAACCAATCACAAACCGGAAGGCCAAATAATTTAGCTTAGAGAGCTTTGGTTACAAAAAATGACACAAAAAGCTCCGAGTGACGAATGACGTTGGAGCTTTCGATCTATCTATTACAAGAGGTGAGTAAGTAATATTTTACAGAAATATATATAAAAACCCTATAGTTTTGACAAATATAGATTGAATATTGAAAAAACTACAGAATTTTGTTACACAGGAATAATTTAAGTATACGGAATTACATTTTTGATTTGACTTTCATTCATAGGTAATAAAAGTTTGTCATACTACATGATGTCCAAATATTTTCATAGTGGAACATATAAACCGCCTTGAATTTTTTTAGTTGTGTGATCTAAAAAACACCATACATCCCTACGATATATATAACAAAACAGTATTATTTAAGAGCTGATAAGTGAAGGAGTGTTGAAAAAAAAAATACATCCGTGGCGAATCAGTATATAAGATAATATTTTGGGTTTGAAGTGTCAGAAGATCATTATATAATATAACCTATCCCTGTATTGTTGATATATGGAACCGTGTAGAATTAATACTCGACTACAGACTTTTTGAACATATTATGGCGACAATTTACTATTGCACCTAAAGAAAAAGGGTGCACACAATGTGGCGTAATATTAATTCATTGGCAGAAAAATATAAGTAAAAGATCGATTTAAATAAGACCTGAAAGGTCACTATTATCAGCAGGAACTAGAACGTCATTGTGCTGAAAATGATAAGCTTATTGTAATATGCACTTATTACTTGTTTTGGTAACTGTAATATAGCTCATAGCTTGTGCATTTAACTCTCTTAGGACTTTACGTCATTAGAAGAGTGATGCGTGACGTTGAGAGGAAAGAGGGAAGAAGGTGGGAGGCTAGAAAAACCGTGACATATCCCTCGAAGGCCCCCTCGTCGGCTAATGATGCGGTTTGTCGACCTCTCCAGCTATTTACCCTCTTAATGCGTTTTTGGAATTATCTCCTTTGTAAGTCAGCCAGAAGCTGATATGTTTTTGGGTAAATAACCAAAATACCACGTTGCATTTGATCTTTGACACGCAAAACATACGAAAGCAGCTATACATAGTTTATTAATCACAATCGTGGTGTTACAAAAATGTCTTTCCTAAACTGACGCCCTTTCTCTAGGTTTGTATGCATTGGGATATCGTGCAGTTCTGTTGAACTTTCAGATCTAACTTTTGTTTTTGAATGTTTAACGTTTTGAATGTACCGCGTGAATGACTAAATTCGTAAATATTTTTTCTTCAAATCATTTAGTAATGATTGCAGGCTTAATTTACACATCTGCCTGATTTAAAAAATCCAAACATGTAGCATTAAATTGCGCAAACTGGCTGATAAAAAATTCTCATGCAAAATAATCACTCAAGGCATGTTTTCACATACACTACATACACTCCACTTTAGGAGCAAATTACACTACTTCATCGTATATTTTAGTGGTCCATTAAACATTTATAGCTTAAAGAATGGTTAATAGGTAAAAATAATCAGATTTATTAGGCCAATAATCACTACTTATCTAAAACGTAGTATACGAGCTTTTAGCGTGTGGAAATGTTTATTTAATAGGTTATAGATAAAGTGATGTGAACACCTGTTTTTTACTTCTAATGCATAGTTTAAGTAATTACAAAAAACGCAAAGATTGCTTACATGCGAATCTTTATACATTCCACTACACTAAAAATGAGTTTTAAAACAAAAGTATTTCATATTTTTAGCATATAATCTATAAAATTTATTCGGTAGTTTACTTTAAAGGCGTATTTTTGTACGTTTTATTAAAAATAAATCACGCTGTGAACGCCCCAAGCTTGTATTATCTACAACATATTAAATAATTATAAATTGAGTGATATTACAAGGATTCATCTTTGGTTATTTATTAAGCCTACCGATCTTTTGTCGTGGATTTGGATATACATTATACACATATAGACTTTAATATACCAGCGGAATTAAATTGAAAAAGCACCACTTGAAGATAATTTCGGACATACAGCAGAAGATTATGTAAGAAAGCGTAAAAACTTCGATCAGTTAAGTATTTAATAAAATATTAAAACATCTGGTGGATAATGTAATGAAATGAAATTTTCAGAATCGCTTGAAATTATTCGTATTCATTCATCCTAAAATTATTATCCCGGCCCTGATTGTAAGGACGGCTCTTCCTCTCGGACTAATTTCATTCAAGGATTCTTGACTTTTCATCGAGAATGGCTTGTACATCTTTTTAAATACGCCTTAACAATCAAAAGAAAATTTTGAAAATCTTTTGATTTTACACTGCGCAAAGAGAGCGCGCCAAATAAATTTTTGAACCTCAAGTTTTTCAGAAGGCAAAATACAATAACCCGTAAGTCGTTTCTTCATCATCATCAGTCGGTATGGACTAGCTCCATTTATTACTAATGTTCTTTAGCTTCTGGTATCATTTATTATATTACCCATGATATTGATGATTTTTTAAAACATACAACTGTTTTAAAAGAAACTGTGTTTATTTAAAGTAATAAATTGATGACACGTATGATTTATTAAGTTTAATTTTAGCTCATGAGATACGGGAAATTCTAGAAGAAACAAGAACACGCTTGATAAAAAAACGTAATTGTAATGCTATGGCACACGTATGCATCTAATATCTAAACATTACCGTAACAATACGAGTACATATTTCCGAATTTATGAAGAGGCAGTAGACGTAGGTCATTTTTAGCCACTTATATTAAAAAGTGGCAATAAGTTTTGCCAATAGCTATTTCGGTCATGTCAGCATTATCAATCAACAACATAATTTGACTGTGGAAAGAAAAAAAACGTAACCCACATATTAGTCTTCTACATAAGGCACAAAAAAACGTTTATTTAATGATGTTGATTCAAAGTCAAAACATTACATATATACCACCTCAAAGTGCATGAAAAGTAAAATTATTAATTTAATAAATTGTTTTTAAAAAATCAATAAAATTGATAAGGTGGAAAAGCCTTTTTTCCTGTTGGCAAATTTGCATTCTTTTTCAAACTTAAAAGCTAAATTTAGAAACTAATTAGGAATTCTTAGCTTATATCCCTTTGATTGATCGTGTATTAAGTTATATACATTCTGATTATTGAATAAAGGCTGTTTTAAAAAATTGAAGGCTACCTCATTTTTACTTTCCACAGTTGGCATAGTATAGGCAAGAAACTACGTAAAATACGAGACCCTAATACATGCTGAGGTGCAACGTACAGTTCCTTAAGTCATAGGCTGTTTGAAGATAGCAATAGTTTACCCGAAACTGGCATACATTGGTTAAGTTGTACACAATGTATAAACGAAGAAAGATAACTGGAAAAATTGTTTTAATATAAGAAACAAAAAAGGAGCAGACCGAGAATTTACCGACTAAACGGAGTTGTCAATAAGTGTTTATGAATGTGTCAAAATGGAGAAGAGTTCGATTGAATAGATACAGTGAAAGAATTATTGTTAGATCCCAGGCCATTATAAGACAGCTCATGAGTATTCGATTACATTGAAATATATTTTTAGGATACGTACATCAAAAGTGCTTTAAGCACAATATAATATTAATTGTTGTTACAAGTTTACGGTCAAGTCACAATGCTAATTTGTGTCATAGTTTACCTAAAATATTTCTACATCTATAATACTTCATTGAATTATAAGTTTACTGATTACAAATGTCTGTGTCGAATTGTAAGAAAGATAATAAATACTTCATCCCATTAATCAACCTGACTATTTAGATAAATCCGCAGTACTATTCATAATAAAACACTTACGTGATTCCTGAGCGATGGATAATATTGTGTAATGGACATACCTGGAACAAAACAAAACAACATGATTAATTATATATTTATTTTGAAATGGTAACGTTGATAATAATTTATCATTTTCTTCGTTATGCGTAGTGCTTTGCAATGAAAAAAATACTTTTCGTTAAGAGCAATGAGCAAAAAGCCTTGAAACGAAGTATTTTATATGTCACAGTACATTTGGTAATGAATATAAATCGATGTATGAAAACTTTTATACCACATATCTGTAAATTTATTTTTGAAAAATTGACGTGAAAAAAATATATTGTCAAGATTTCATTAGTATCAGATTGATATTCGATAAAGCATTACACATATCTGCCAATCATGTTCAACAGGAGGATATTATCACCAATTTATTGTAATATTTTTAGAAAAATAATATACTTCGTCGCCATGCAGATGTCGAGCCTAAAACCATTAAGGATATGGAAAAAGAAGAGAAAGAGATTTTTATTATTCGACTTTGCCAGAGATAAATTCAACTGATTCTTTATGCAAATAAATTTTATCATCCCCTAACTACAAATTCATTTAATTTCTTGGCTATATATACTATTTTTAGTCTCTTTAAAATAATTGCTGATGATGGTCAAAGTTGAAAGTATTACAGCTGGTCAATAAATAACAGTCGAAATGATACGTGAAACTTTCACGTCGCTACTGTTCACAGTTTGGGAGGAATTATTGTGACGGACAGACATATATATACATGTATTTTCTGTTTTATAATAACATATATATAACTCTATTACTCAGCAGTATTATATATGTAATCACTCTGGGTTAAATATATCTAGTTTTGTCGATAGCTATTTCGTGTTTCTAGAGAATGGTATGGGAAACAATCTATAAACACTAATTTTGACAACAGTGTCACAATGCAAATGGCCATTGACAACAGTATTAGCAAGTATAATTATAATATAACCACTCATCGAATACGTGAAACTAATATACTTTTCTATAAATTTATATTTATATATATATATGGTATACTTATAAATTTAATTTAGATTTAAAAGTGTATACGTTAGCGTAATAAAAGTGAAAATGTCGTAGTTGTGTCACATAAATATTCTGCCATCGAGGCATACCATGCGGTACAGTAAAATTTATTGATGTTGTACGTCAAAATGTTTCCTGAAAACGTAAGTCAAAAACCATGTCAGGCGTCGTTAGGTGGCAGACGCACAGAGCTTTCAAGTTCGGTCGCGAAAATTTCCATTTGTGATTTACGAGGGATTGCACTCAGTAGGTCGGCTGCTTGAACTTTGCGAGTCGGTCGGTATCTGACATTTCTGATTCGGCTAAGTAATTCTTTCAAACGGTCTGAGTGCGCGCTATTTTGGGATTTTTATAAAAGGTGTTCCGAATAGAAAAACCAAATTTATTATATTAAATCAATATAATAATTTCCCCGGTCGGCTTAGTTGATATCGTGCGCGCATAATAATCCGTGAAATGCGGTTTCGATTCCCCATCTGTCGGATTTAAAAAATCTAAAGATACAGGACTGAATGCCCATTGAGTTGAGCAATTGTCTGACAAACGATTCTCGTAAAAATTATCTGTCAAGACATCCTCAAATTGCGGGGATCCATATACTTCTTTTCGGTGTGGATATCTTCACACTGTATGAGTCCATATGCTACACTTTGTGAGCGAACATGGTATAAGAAGAAGGTAAAATAATTTTAAAGCACTGACGATTCATATTTACTATGCCAAAAAGGGGGGCTTAAGTTTAAAATTAAAAACTAAAATAATTGATTTCCATAAACTCGAAGTGTATGAAGTTGCGCATGTTACCAATTACGCTACCGGCAAGTACATTTTATAGTTAATAAAAACAAAATATTTGTTAAATGTACTTGAAAAGTAAGTTCCATGCCAAAAAAGTGCACCACTGATTTTATCGTACATGAATTTATACAATACTATTACAAAACACCTTAAGATCTTTTTTCTAGATTTGCCAGAGTATTTTTCTGCATAAATTTTATTTAAATCTTGGGAATAGTTTGTCGCACAAAGCAAAGATGAAAATCGCCATTATTAGTTGAACCGATTTCGAAACATCCCTTACAGCCTACTTAAGTAGGGCTGGAGTCTTAAGACCGACCGCAAAATTAATGGAGTGAAACAGACCAAACTGAGGAGACGGCCGAGTAAAACCAACGAGTGCGCGACAGGCGAGTAATGCGAGCCAGCCACTAGAAAGAGTAGACGACACATAAAGCAGCATTTCAATATCTTTTTGGTGCTGATTTTGCCAAATATACTTCATTCCCATCGTATCACGAATATCTCGTATCCACATTTTTGCAGTATTTAGTTTATTCAATCTTCTCTAGTTTAACTACTAAATGTGCCCTCCATCCAACTTCCCCGTCCTTACACCTAGTCTTAATTAGGTGTATCCCGGAACTCTGAAATCAAGAAGCGATCTGCTTTATCGACGGAAATATCCGGGGAGTAAATATAAATTACCAATGACACGCACTCAAGTGTGAAGAAATTAAAAGAAATACAATAGAAAAAAATAAATTGAAGAAATAGAAAATTATTTAGTCAAGTAATTTATGTAAACAGATCATCACGCGCGCCATATGATGCTGCAAGCTTTTTAAAAGCCATGAAATTCACCCCTGTGGCAATCAAGTAAGTTTAACTGTTCATCCACCAAAAAATCGCATCTTGTCTTTGACACCTATTTTAGCGATGTTTGCAATACGATCATTTCTCGCCATATACATTACAACAAAGTATATTTTAGATTGAATTATTATGAAAAGGATTTATTTCTTTTGTCTTTCTTCAAGGTATCTCTCAAAAATGCCTTTTCTGTGACAATCCTTAGAAATGTCTCCATTTCTATAACATTATACACATAAAGAAATTGAACGAAATGCGATACAATTGAATTTAATAAAGATTTTTTTTGCCTTATTTTGCAAACTTAATATCAAATATTGCTGTTAAGAATGAAACCATTTCTATATCCTCAGCTATGTATTTCATATCTCAATCGATTAATAAATACTAGTCGGACAGTAAACAATATTACGTTTGAAGAGGTTTTTTTTTTGAAATATTGATCAAAAAATACTAGATTATCACAATTCGTGTCATACTAAAGTAAATATTAGTTGCATGAATAAAGAATTAGAAGGCTACGTTACTATGAAAATCCTTAATGTAAAACTCTAGTTAAAGTAGCTATTAAAGTACCAAATTATGTAAAGATTAATTACACATGTCATAAATATTACAACTTTAAAAATTATGATAACAAAGTTAACAAATACATGACGTGATAAATTGAGTAGATCAAGTTACTGGACTAATTGAAACAAGCCCGCAACACGCAAGTAAGCGGATCAAGTTGCCGACTTGACCTTTTGGCGAGTGACATTTCGCGCTAAAACAAACCACAAATTACCGGGGAGATATTCAACAGCAAGACTTTAAGCTCCAAGCTTCCTTATGAAATTATTTGGGCAGGTGTATATAGAATAAATAACCTTAGTAACTTTTATGTGTATAATGTCATAGTGAATAAATGCTTTTTTAGGAACAACAGATAAAAAGAAAATGGTTTTAGAAGAATAAAAACAATTTAATTACATCCAAGTCTGCACTTAAAATAAAAGTATTATGTAAAGTATATTACTTCACTGATTCAGTAGTTTAGTAAATGACAGTATTCAATATACAACTCGCATACATATTATCAAGTCCTTTGCCTATATACTATCCTGTGAAGTAAAATCACAATATCTACATAGGGAATTACACACAATATATTGTATTTATACTTAGCAGGGCACTATACCTTTTGTATAATAGTAACTCCATGATAAGCTATATTTCTTTAATTTTATAAATAAGTTTTCTCGGTCATTTATCATCTCTCGCCATTACATACTTTTCTTTTCCTAAATACATGTATATTTTGAAAGTAAGCAAAGTCCCGCGGCGTGTCTATTTTTTAAACTAAAGACTATTAAACTTAGCGTCATCGATTTCATGAATATACTCATGAAATTTCTGGTGTTATTAATAAAGATAGCGGTATAAATCAGTAGATATTATACACTGTTTATTATGACACTTTTTTTAGAGTTCTGGCGCCTTATTTAGAAGACACTTTCGTTCTATTAGATTTTATAATATTGTATGAATTATTTCCTGACCATTTGGTAGCCATGTATAATTTATAATTTATAACTGAGGAAAATTTAAGTGAGAGAAGGATTTAAATCTAAATACCTACTAAAATTTATTGACACAGTTTTTTGACAAACAAAATTGTTTACACTTAATAACTTTTTGTTTAAGGAATATATTAAAAAAATATATTATGAGAATAAATGGCACGAGAAAAATACATTGTTCACTATTTTTTGGACGTTTGTTTTATGAAAAAAATTTCACAAAGAGTTTAATTAATATGTATTTAATTAATTATTATTCATGACTTTGAATTAGATTTTTCTATAAAAATAATCCGAAATCATCACGTCCTTAAGCGATAAATAATAAATATTTTACC
>JAGVSQ010012780.1:0-11441 GCA_022683975.1 Rhyacophila evoluta
TTAATCCACAACATCAATTATGTAAAGAAAAAAGGTAGTGACTTTCGATTGATTCATATTACTTCCTTTCGTCTTATACACCCTCTTCAGTTTCACACCCGTACTTCTCTTTAATTCAACAGGAGAATACCTTAAAAAGCTTTCCAGACTTTTGTTTGCCAGATCCGCTTCGAAAGTAGAGCACATATATCTTAATATTTTGAAGATTACTATATGAATCTCCACATTTTTTCACTAATATCAATCAATTTCTCAAGCCTTTGGGTTTCCAGTACTGCATCCTAAGATTGTTATATTCCTGCCGCTGCATACAGAAATGCACTTATCTCCTCGTTTCGAAAGAGGGCTCCGTATCCAGGCATCTATTCTCAAATCTTAGTATACGGTTGCTTTAAGCCTTTGTTATGTACCATGATTTATAACCATAAAGAAACAATATTAAAACGTGTCCATTTAATTATAATATAATATGAAGCCTCTTATATTTCGCATTGAAAGTTGCTATTTTCATTCTCATCGCTCACTTTATACCATCTTACGTTATCTGTGCATGTAACAATAGTTCCTTTTCCATGAAAACGTTCAGTAAAATATAACCTAAAAGTATTTATTTGAGTGAGTTTTTATTTGCGTAAAATAATACGCCGAAAAGAAAGTAGACTCACTCAAATGGTTCAGTTAAGGTTTAATCTTGGTTAATGTGTTTCCTAAAAAAATCAAAAAAAAAGAGATTAGTTCTATTCGTTAGGCTACGAAAGTTTTAGCAAGAGAAGCTTTTTGTGCTCAGTTTGTTTTCTATTAAAATACCTTTTTGGTTGAACCATCCTTTTAGAGAAATAGGGTAGATTGTTTTCTTCTTGTTGAATGCCTTTAAAATATCATTAACATTATAATGATATTAACATTATAATTTTGTCTGGAGTGTTTGCCGCATTATCATCAAAACGTAATTATGTGCACTATTTTGTACTGTATATATTTGTATTAAATATACGCCTTGTTTATTCGATTGTAATGTCTATTAAACAACAGTTTACAACGTGGTTAAATAGTGTATTAAATTTTTAATGGAACCATTTGTGAAATTTTAGTTACATTCGTGTTTCATTATTATTTGTGTTTATAATAAATAAAGCTACCATCACCAAATGGTTTTATTTTTCTCTAATTTTTTTTTTTTTATTTCTTATTTATCAAGACGCTTCCCTCACAATAGTTCCCAACATAACAGATTTAGTTTGTTGAATAACTTACCGCCAACTGAATAAAGCACGTGTTTAAAGCCAAATAATTAAATATATTTTAAATTTGAATTCACTGTTTTTTTTACTCTTTTATTTTGAACCAATAATATTTAGACCAATATATTCAATAAACAAAATTATTAAATAGTGTACTACTTTGCAATGTCTGTTTTATAGATCAAACACGTGTGATATTATATTTAAAATAATAATAAGGTTTACAAAAAAACTTTAAATTATACTGACTCACTGATAGACATTTAAACTACTACAATTGATATTTAATAATTAAATGCTGAATCTGTTTAAAAGATCCACGTTAATTATTGGGCTATTTCGGTACAAATTGAAATGCGGTTAACGTGTGTATTAGCGCAAAAATTTTGAAAAAGTGGGGGCGGATTGATAATACTATTCACTTGCTTTTACAGATATACATAAAGGAGGCTACAAACGTTAAATTCTGCATGCACAACCATTTGTGTGTGACCATAATTTTTTATCCTGAAAACGGAGCGGAACACTTACGTGAAATTGACTTAAACAATAAGACCGGCCATCTACTGACGTAAAATGAAAAAAACAAATAAACCTTTCATTGATATGGGATGCTTCAATTATTACTATCGCTTAATATTAACATGCTCGATTTGACCAACAAAATGCACTGTGGGTTTTGAAAGTTGATAGCTTATATTATAAAACAAAATTAAAATAGTAGTACGACCAATTTTATTATTAAAAAAACAATGGTAGTATAATATTGAACGATATGAATATAATGGTATACTTCATTAATCGATAATTAGTAATTCCAACTTATGTTAGAGAGACTCGAGTCTGAACTGGATTCAAAGTCTTTTTTTTTCACTTCATCATTCTACTTGTGAGATTCGTAAAATGCAAAGCATGAAATAACTGTGTTATAATATCGTATTTTTTTCTCCTCGACAGCGTAGTAGTCCGGGGAATGCGTGTTCGATTCCCCGTCTGTCAGATTTTAAAGATCCAAAAATACAGGGCTGGGTGTCTATTAGGTTGAACAATTGTTTGACAAACAATTCTCGTGAAAAATAATCTGTCCATATACTCCACTTTCGGAGTGGATATTGTCACTGTGTAGATCCATATGCTCCACTTTGGGAGTGAATCTAGTATGAGAAGAAGGAGACTTTTTTAACATATGATCACCGTAAATTTTATGATCGTTCATGTATACTTGCACAAGTTTGAGCGTGTGTAGCCTCCTCACCTTACAGCACACAGTAACGCTGAATTTTAAATGCTATTATATATTCGTATTACATATTAAAGTCAGGCGTCTATCAATTTTTTCCCGAGGCTAAATATCCATACATTAGTCGACGCCGCAAAACGTTTTCGGGAAAGTCCCTTGGGAACGAACCGACTGATTTTCACGCTTTTCCTTTTTCACCTTGAACGTGAATTTAAGCTTACAGCAGCCACTTTATTATACAGTGGCCGCGATCGAATCTCGATCGAGCCGGGAAATTTATTCAACACGATAAAACATTTTATCCCATGCTTAAGTATTATGATAGGTTAAAACGTATGTGTGAAATCCTATATATAGACCGTAGAAAGGAAAAATGACGTAATCCACACTGGGCATTTTTTATTGGTTTGCCGATTATACCAAATGTTGAATACTATTCAAGAAATGAAAAACAAATTTTATTTAAAATGATCGCTCTCAAAGCAGAGCATATGGATCTAGAGTTCTAGACAGTATGAAGATATCCACTCCCGAAGTGGAGTATATGAATCTCCGTAATGTGAAGATGTCTTGACAGGCTATTTTTCACGAGAATTGTTTGTCAGACAAGTGCTTAACCCAATGGGCATTCAGTTCTGCATTTTTGGATTCTTTGTAAATCCGACAGATGGAGAATCAAACCCGCAATTCCCGGATTGATAGGCGCGCACGCTACCAACTATTCTACCGGGGAGACAATTTGAATATTCATTTCTTAAATACACACAGGCTATTTTTTAAGCTTATCAAATATGTATTATGGAAAAATAGAACTACGGTACATATATAATATTGTATGGACTATCTAATTAATTTAAAACG
This sequence comes from Rhyacophila evoluta, assembly GCA_022683975.1. Lineage (NCBI taxonomy): Eukaryota > Metazoa > Arthropoda > Insecta > Trichoptera > Rhyacophilidae > Rhyacophila > Rhyacophila evoluta. The sequence continues at coordinate 3,343 of JAGVSQ010012780.1, forward strand.
TATTATACAAGCAATTTGGATGTTCGATAAACCAATCCTATAACGGGGGGGTAGTACAAAAACGTATACTTAATGATTTCGTACCAAATTTAACTTATTAAATAAAAGTGCATAAAGACTAAAATGATATGTTATATGCCTAATCTGATATTAATTTAATAAATGATTTAATTTACCAATAAAATTGATGTGGTGGAAGTCGTTTTTCCTGGCCGTCAATTTCACATGCCTTATTTTTTTCAAACTTAAAAACTTAATTGAAATACTGATTTCACATTTTCAGTTGGCGTTCTTTTGATGGAATGTGTATTAAGTTGTATATCTTGTGATCATCGAATAAAGCTGTTTTGAAAAAACCGAGGGTTACGTCCTTTTTTCTTTTTACAGTCGATGTATTTTAGTAGTCATATCGGTTTTATCGCTTCGTGAACATGTATACGCGCTTTTAAATCGCAAGATTAAGTCATATATTTGTTTAAATATTTAATACAACTACGAAATTGATTTTCCAATAGGTAGAATGTTTTCTTAGAAATTCTGTCAAAATATTGCTGAGATATCAAACCTCCATTATCATTTTTCAGATGTGAGCGCGTACAATAACCTTTTGACTATCAGGGAGACGATAACCAATACTCGTGAAAAAAACGTTCAACATACCATTGTATAGATCCATATACTCCATTTTCTGAATGAAAATCTTTACACTGTGTAGATTATTATTCCTAAATGCAGAACTAACCTGGTAGTAGTATACGGAGAGCAATGGTGGTGCTTAAAAAATTGCCTCGGTCATTGATATCTTCCACCTCAGTGAGAGTGAAGTTATTTTATAAATTACTAAATTAAGATTTGTCTAACTCACTTGGCAAGCTTTCTTTGTTTTCTTTTATCTCTTTAGATTCTAAATTATCTAAAACTGGTCATATTAATTATCTCTAGATTAAATGTATTCATACATTATATAAATTTCGTACCTGTTATTTTTAATTGATTTTCTTCTAATATGTTTTGTATATAGCAAATTTATTTCTTTTGTTCTAACTGCTTTGAACTGAGAATTTATGATGCTTATGAGATATAAATTAAATATATAAATTTGTATACTCTACTCAAGCAAGCGGACATGGTATGAAAATATACTTCCTTAAGTAAATAAATTATTCAATATTAGCATACATATTTTTAATATTGTTTTTATATTATTTCAGGTATGACTCATCGCTTTATTCAGCTGATTTTTATAACCGAATGTAAGTAAAAATAAAATCCTTGTTTTGATTATACAAATGATTTATTCTACTGTATTTATATTCCTACTGCTGAACATTATATATTTTCTTATACTTTTTTACGATGAAATATGCAATTATGAAATGATATATAGCACAGTTAATAGCCGTTAAAATGAATATATACGGGTATACAAATTGTGTATTACAAACTAGTAAGATTAAGGATAGTTAGATTAAAATTTGATAGCTTCTTTAAAGTAGCGAAAAAATCCATTACACATACAAAAAAAATGTCGTCTCATTTAACTATCCCATAGGTCGGGTACCGCGCACACTTTTTGGGAGTTTTATAGTTTTTTTGTCGATTTTTTCTGTTTTTAATAAAACAAAGGATATGATTTATTGTTGAAACAAACATCGTGTTGTCCCATACCCATCCCCAGTCAAAGCACGAAGCTGCTTCATAGAGGATGTGTAAAAGTCTGAAATATAAATTATTTAATGTATTTGATTTAAAAAAATAAAGAAAATTTACTAGCAACATTCTCATGTCTCCCCGTTGCTTAGCTTGTTGGCTTTCGTGACGCATCCGGAAGATGTAAGTTCGATTCCCACATCTGCAGGATTTAAAAAAAAAACAAAAGTACAAGACTGGATGCTCGTTCGGTTGAGCAGTTGACTGACAATCAATTCTCGTATAAAATAATCCCTCAAGACAAATCTTCATATGTTCCACGATAACTACACGGAAGACAAGTGCTCACAAGACGTCTCATACTTAAGTGCTCATACTTACACAGAAATATTAAGACGTTTTGTGCTTAACTTACGTAATAGTATATAGTATAACGCTGTTGTCTATGTGAGCATTTGTCATGTGCGCTGCTGTTTGCGTGCAGCTGTTTGGTTACCATCTTCACATAGTGAAGATTCATATACTCTACTTTCGGAGTGAGCAGAACTCCACACTGTGTAAAACCATTTTTTCGACGTACACACGTTATAGTTGTTAACTCTGCCAACCAGGTTGGTATGTGCGCACCTGATAACAAGTTGAGAATTAAAGAATTTGACTGTGTTTTATGCTTAAATACACGTAAATACTAACCTAACAGTAGTCATGCAAATACGGAGAGCAATGGTAATGTTTAACGAAGTGGACTTGGTTATTAACATCTCCCAACCATGTGAGTGTGAATTTAGATGGATACTGCTTTATACATTTTTAGTATAGGATCTACCTAACATTCTTTGTAATCTCTTTTTTCCTTTGTTATTTTTAAATTCTTTATCAACTGAAACTTTTGCAAAAATTACTTCGTTCATAGTATACTCTTTCTTATAATTTGTAATTTTTTCAACGTGTAAAAATAAAATAAATAAAATAACTCGCATGTCTTTTTAGGGGTTCTATAGCGTCTTCACGTTTTCGGGACTATTATGCCCACAGCTATATATTTAGTATTTCGCTCCGATATTTGAACATTCTTTTCAATAGAAACCCCTGCAAATAATGTAAGCTAACATTGAACGGAGCTTTTTGTGAAAATTAATTTCACATTCCCAATATGATAACATCAATTCGCTTTTTATGGCGAGAGGACAGACTTTCTGGTAATACATTTCAAATGTGTACATTTATCAAAATATAATTCATTATATACTTTCATTTATGTGGAAAATGTTTTCCAACAAAAAATATTTGTGGTAAAGAACGTGTTGCGCTTTAGATTCATGAGGCAGAAGGATTGGTTTTGTAAATAAGCTTTTCATTTTTATTTTATATTCATATATTTTGTCTTTTTCGTGTAAGACTTATAATAATGACGAATAGTTTTTAATGAATTTTCTTATTTCATTTATTTATTTATGATTATTTCTATTTTTACATTTCTACTATATAATTATTTTTCTATTGTGTATTTCTCTCTATTATAAAAAGGTCTTTTCGGTAACATAAAGGATAGCATGCGCGCCTAGCAATCTGCAGAATGCGGGTTCGATTCCCACATCTGTATGATTTTTAAAATTCTGGAAATACAGGACGTGTTCATCAGTAATTTTCTGACAAAAAAAATTGTGAAAAATAACCTATCAAGACGTCTTCATGTTGCAAAGATCTATATATTTCGCTTTTGGAGTCGTTATCTTACGCTGTGTATATCCATATTCTCCACTTTGAGAGCGAGCATGTTTTATATAAAAAAATATATAATATATCTCTATTACGTATTTAAAGCTCACATATATATTCACTCTTACTCCCTTGTTGCAATATATTATTTGCATGTTCCATATTAATTTGACATGTTCAAAAATGTCCTAAGAAAAATTTACAACTTCATTCATATCTGAGACCTACACCGCAAAATATATACAATTCTGCTATTTTTTTTTCAAATCTGTCAAAACTATGTCGTTTGTTCGTTATCAATAAATTGATCAAAATTATGGCAAAATCAATTTCTCACTCTCCTGGAAAATTTTCTAAAATGGACCTTCCAAATTTGTACGTTAAGCCATCGATATTGAGAACAGCATAGAGTATAATTTATGAGCTATAGAATTTAATACACTCCAAAAGAGTACACTTTTCGATAATCTAAAACCATTAAAATATTGTCAAACATTTTCTTTGGTAGACTTTTGAAGTTTCTTCCCCACGACAAACGTGGCTGATTATTATTATGTATTCATAGAACTTTGTTCATTAGAAGTTTTTCAATGAATTTTCGGATATGACAACAGCTTACCGCAAACCGTCTAAAACTTTTTGCTTTTCACGTTATTATAATTTTTTCCTTCGCCTTGAAAAACTTCAGCAAGGGCTGCTGATAAATTAATATTCTGAGCCCCCTGACTAATACTCTATTTAGCACTTAAAGTTTTTTTTTTTTTTGAGATATTAAAAAAAAAACATTCTTTTTATTTAAAAAAAATTGTTTGATGCCTTTTTCGTGTCGTAGTTTACGAATTGAATTAGAAAAAATATGTGACGCTGGATATATTTTCTTCGTTAGTGTGGCGCAAAATTATTAAGTAGAAACCTTAAAAATATTATAAGTAAATTGAAAATTGTTTTTAATGTATATAATTGTCTCTCCGATAGCGTAGCTGTCAATCATCTGTCAAGACGTCTTTACATTACGGAAATTCATATACATCACTTTCGGATTGGATATCTTCATTCTGTGTAGGTCCATATGCTTCACTTTGAGAGCGACCGTGGTATAAAAAACATTAGAACCAACCACAGGCTATAGTGGTATGATTATAATGAAAAGTTTGATCGTTTATTGATATATCAGATTAGTCGTATTTTAGACGTGGTGCTTTCTGATGACACTTCACGAAGGTCGTATATTGAATTTGAAAAACAGTTTCTCGTGATGAATATTGGGTGTGAGTTGGTTTAATTAAAAAAAAATATAGATTAAAAAATATATCAAGTAATTCGTTTTAATTAAGTTATGCGACATTGATGTAGTTAGCTGAAAAACATGCTGCAAATGTTTAAAAAGAGATTCGACTCGATTTGTTTTTACCGTGTCTGTTGCGAAAGTGAAGCACATGGATGTACATAGTGTGAAGATGACCATTCTGAAAGCGGAGTATATGGATCTTTGCGTCTTTGCCATGTGAATTACCTGATAGTTACACAACTCAATAAGCATCTAATCTAATTTAAAATTAGGATTTGAATATATGTCGAATGTGGAAATAAAAAGGGACGAAACCCGTACAGAACAAATTTTACAGAAGGCAGAAAAACGTTTATTTAATGATTTTGAGCCATAGTCGAAAGATTACATAGGCACGACCTTAAAGATCACGAATACTAAAACTGGTATTTTATTTTCTGAACATGATATTAAATTAATAAATTATTTAAGATAAACCAATAACAACCCCTTTTCCCGAGCTAGATTCTTACATCTGCTGGTTCTGGATTTTGAAAAATCAGATTTTTCGATAACCAATTTTTATAAAAAAATAATCTGTCAAGACATGTCTTCACAATGCAGAGCAGTAGATATATTGATAATATTTAGATCCATAAATGCTATATTTTCTCTGGTAAATATATGTATAATTTTGTCTGTTAAAAGCTATACTCATTTTATCATATAAATGAGAAGGATCAAGTATTGCTTCCTGAAATTAATTGAAAACTTTTCAGTGCAAACTTCGTGGAGTATTTAATCGCTTTCTAGGGAACCTTCATCTCTTTGAGCGGCGGACGTTTAACTGTCTGCTTAGATAAATCGAATAATTTATTAAATTTCTGGAAATCATGGAAAACAATATATTTTAAGTGGGCCAAATAAAGTTGCTATGTTTTTTTAATCAAATATTAATACTAAAAAAATATTTTCAAATCTTTCAAATTATCTAGACTTTTGCTTCGTTATTATTATAACAACAAATAAAATTAGTGAGTAGAATGGACGCACATTACGTCCGTGCGCCTTGTCGCCTTGTTTTCGAATCCATTCTTTTATTTTTTTAATAAAATGTTGTTATTTCTTTTAATATAAATACTAATATAGAATTATTAATGATATGCGGAAGTCATCACAATTATATCATATAGTTTTATATTAGAAAAAAAACGTAAATATTACGAAAAAAAATGAGAAAACAACGTCGACTTCAGTATTGAAAATTCCCTTGTGCTCTTTTTATAATTATTATGATTTCTAAAGAAATGAAAGATAATTTATATTGCTGTTCACAAAAACACAGAATGTCATATCAATCAGTCTTATGAGCTCAAATTTGCAAAAGCAGTTTCTTGTTACTGACATAAGTCTTGGTTTCGTTACCTGCTACAAATCTCTGAACACAGCCTTAATCTTGCCTGTCTCTTCTTCTGGTTGGAAGGCTTCTTGGAAAATTGTTGATTAGTATCTTAAGGATTTATTGTATTCCTTATAATTAAGTGATTGTTTGTTTCTCATTAACACTATATATAATTAATGTCTAGTTATATTTTAACACACATAGTCTATAAAATATTAACAAGCTTCAAATATTAAAAATATTGTTAAATTAAATTTTGAATACTTTCTGATACTACTGAAAATAGTTACGCAATATATTATTTAGTCACTTCTAGCATTGGAACACAGATATATTTTCATTTATTTCGGCTGTAGTTGAAAAATTTTGAAAGTATTAAAAAAGCTTCTCTTTGTCATAAATATAGTTTAGGCTTTGACAAAAAACCACTAAAAGGTACTTCCTGACTTCCATCTGATATTTTGCGTGCGACCTTCAATTGGATCATTGTTTCAAATTTACGTATTCAATTGAGTAGACAAGTAGACTGTAAAGTATTTCGTTGTGAAATTACTTATATTTCGTAAACTTTTGTAAAATACGTTGGAAAATGCGTAATTTACTTGAATAATAGTTTCGGCCGTACAGTGGCCATTAGCAGCAATCCGCACGCTCCGTTTACAAGCATCTCACAAATAAATATATAGTACAAACGTCTGGTAATTTCGTTGGAAGTACCCAATTCTTTTTTCCGCGCAATGTTTTCACTTAGAAAAAGATCATAAAATTTTATTCATCCAGTTTGTTCGCTGGAAACGAAAACCTTTTCCCTCGCGTAAAGATTTTTCTCGCAATTTTTTTCACAGACAAAGACATTTTGCTAATATCCAACTGAAGGCAAAGCGGGCACTTGTTGATTTAATGCCAGATACTGTTTAACTTTTTCGTTTCACAAATCTATTACGTAATGTTGAAAGCAGAACGGTGTTTCGTTACATTATATGTGATTTGAAAAACGTGTTTTGAAATAATTCAAACGCATTGATTTACGGGTTTTTTTTTCTTATGCGACAATGACTTTGCAAATACGCGACTTACAAAAAAAAAATGTAACAAAAAAGATGAGACGACTGATAAAAAGATGAAAAAAAAAACAAGAAACCATAACCCTGGGAATGAACTCATTTTACTTTTTTTTAAAAACCATGCTCGCTCGCAATGTGGAACATATGGATCTTCACAGTATGAATATATTCACTCTGAAAGTAGAGTATATGGATTTCCGCAATGTGAAGACGACAACTGAACGGTTGAGCAATCGTCTGATAAACAATTCTCGTGAAAAATAATCTGTCAAGACGTCTTCACATTGCGGAGGTCCATATGATCCACTTTCAGAATCTTTACAATGTTTAGATCCATATGATGCACTTTGGGAGCAAGCATGGTGTGTAAAAAAATATATTATATAGCCGGGGTGAACAACCAAATAAGTAAAACATAACATTTTTCAGTGGAACATTTCTTTGTGAATATGTGTTTAATTTAAATATCTGATGAAAGTTAAATTGTATGTAATGGTAAATTTACTTCTACTTTTCGTCTACATCTGATAAACTTGGATCAATATCAGCCATGTTTCCGGAAGGCAGTTGGTGATAAAAATCATTAAAACTTTGCTGGAGTTATAGGCAATAAAGATATAAAGTTTGATTATGTCTTTATGTGTATGTATAATAAAAAGACTTTCCAAACCGTATTTGAATTATGTGATCACACATAAAAGTGTGCAGAATTTTACTGTCTTATAGAATCAGCAATAAGATATATAATTAATTTTGTGACTTATGCGGTTGTGCATCCCGGCCATAGATTCTCTCCAGTGGTATAGAAGTTAATGGGCACACTTCGAAGAAGAAATTTTTGGGACCGAACCCCACAGATTCTGGACTTTTTGAAATTCAAGCATTCAGGACTGGATTTTATTAGATAAGCGAATGGCTAAAAATCTGTGATAAAAACATTTGTTAACCTCTTTACGGTCATGCTATAGAGCGACCACTCAGCGACACAGTGACGGTT
>JAGVSQ010012782.1:0-11438 GCA_022683975.1 Rhyacophila evoluta
CACAGATGGGGATTCGAACCCGCATTCCCCGGATCGTTAGGCGCGCACGCTGCCAGCTACGCTACCAGCTACGCTACCGGGGTTTTACGAAGGTATAAAATCGTTTATTTAATGATTTAAGGCCAAGTCAAAATATTGCTTAGACGCAACTTTAAATTGCAAGAAGGCTACATCTGACGTTATATTTACTCAAAATTAAATTTTTTAAATAAGTAATTTAAGAAAAACCAATAAAATTGATACGGTGGAATTCCTTTTTCCTGGTTGCATATTTTACAAGCCATCCTGTTTTCAATCTTAAAAGCTAAATTTAGACACTAAATCAGCATTTTCAGCTTATTTACTTTTAATGGAACGTGTATTAAGTTGTAAACCTTTAGATTATGGAATAAAAGCTACTTTGAAAAACAATTGGTAACGTCCGTTTTCTTTTCTACAGTCGTAGTCGTAAAAATCACAGTGTAAAGATGTCTGCTACGAAAACGGAGTATATGGATCTCCAAAATGTGACAACACATATTTATATCATATTTTTCATGATAATATATTTTCAAACAATTGTTAAACTCAATAGGTATCCAGTCCTGCATCCTGGCAGATGTGGAAATCAAACCCGTATTTCCCGGATGCGAAGCACGCTTCCTGAGTGACTGCCTTAGAGATAGTATCCAAGGATTTATTTAAACAGATGAATAAATGAAATATTCTTTATCGACTTTATTGATACATAAAAAAAGATAAAAAGTGAGTTGGATATTTTCGGCATATATACGTCCAATTCTGTAAAGGTACACAACGCATAGAAATTGTATAAAAAACATTTTGAAAATTGTGAAAATTGCTGCAAAATAAAAGTCTGTGCATTTTGGGACATCCTTTACATTTCAGGCAGTCGAGAAATTTAGATTAACGAGGAAAAGCGAATCGAAACCTTTCAAAGGGAAATATAAAAAAAAAACAAACATAAAATTCAGTTTAAAAAACGGTAATGAACGTTTGTGGTTTGTAATAAACGTCCTACTGACGGTTTTGTGAACCGTTTTCAAAAAAATAAATTACTTACATTAACAAAATGTTTATTTTTATGACTGACATTAAGGACATACCACGATTTGGCGGATTTTTTCTCACTATAACAGCATGATTTTGTTCGAATTAATTACGGGAATTATAGTATATTACTTTAATTAATGAATCAAATGAATTTTTACAAACTGAAAGAATTAAGGATATAAGATTTTTGTATAATTTCTTCGCGCGATGTCGTGTATTTTATAAGAAAGATGTAATGAATTCAATGCAGTTACGGTAAAGGTTGGTACATGAAAAATTGGTAGAAGAAATTAAAGATCATTATCTATCAGGGTATGAGTTCGATTCTTTATTGGCACTGAATACGACACTTTTGATTTCAAAATAAAACACTTATTGATACTGTTGATATTGATTGGTATTCTTCTTCCTGTAATACCATCCATGTGTAATTAATTATATTCAATACGCTAGAACCGAACTGTAGTAACTCGAAAATTTTGGTTTTTCTATTAATCGTCCGACATTGCCTCTTATATACCATACTAAATGGAATAAGATTCTGTTTGAAATATTTTCGGAGATATTGAATTTGAAAGTGTGTTAAGTTAATCTTGATTCTAGAATCAAACAAAACTCGAATACTTTTAACTTCCGAGTTTTTTTTATTATTTGCTAATGTCAAAATACCCCGTAGATAATTTGATTTATGATGAAGAAATTGTGGCTGGTTATCAAAAAATAATCCGTGTGTTTTTATTTATTTATTTATTTTACACATGTTGTAACATTAAAAGTTTAATACATTTACAACACGATATAAATATGATTAAGTATAACAAAAATATCAAAAATATCTTAAAAAATAAAAGCAATATTGTCAAAATATAAAATAAAATAAAAATACAGAAAAAAGAAGAGAGTGTCTGCCAATTAAGTTAGACAGACTCTATTCTAATAATTTATAAAATGGCATCTATCTAAACTCACTCTGACATAGTTGGAAGATGTTAATATCCGAGGCAATTTCCTTCAGTATCATAATTGTTCTCGGCATTGGCATGACAACTGGCAGGATAGTTCTGTATTAATAAATACAAAACAAATTCTTAATTATTTAAGACTGGTATTTGGACCATGTGGTATTTCACATATGGAAGTTTACCAGTTTTAAATAATTTAGAATTTAAAATCAATTTCCATCAAGCACCATCAGTCAAAAATATTATTGAACACAAAACAGCTGATATTGAATGTAATGGTGATTAAAGTGGTTCTACTGAGAAGTTTGGGATATGAGGCTTAAAACAGTTTAGTTCTAGGGTACTGAAAATATTTCTACTTGTTTTAAAGTTAAAATTAAACTATTTAAATGAAAAATAATATGATAACTAGAAGTTTTGGTGAATAGATAAAACAACAACTATCTACGAATTGTTATCATCATATTTAGATGTGTTTGTAGGAACTTTTAGAATATATTTTAAATGGATAGAAAATTAAATATTGTTAAATTTCAGATTATTTGCTAACGTATTTTAATCATTCATTAGTATCATTCATTAATTGATTTTTATATTTGGTGTTGAACCCAATATACTGTGAAAATAAACGAAAACTATATTATTGTAATATTTTTTGAGTGACAATGGCCAACAAAACTGTTTCGAAAAAAATGTGCGCTGTCAACAAATTTCGTGCTGTTTCCGGTGTGTCATCAAAAATTTCTCATGCAAACAAAACCTCGACAGGAAAAAATCATCGATTTTGTTGACGTAGGCTGTATCAATAACGATAAAGAATAATATTTGTTTGATAAATTAAAACAATCAGAAAAATCTCGACGGTAATGCATCATTTATCGAGAAAAAATTAATTCAAACTAAATAACAAACGTTTTTCAAACTGTGTTGCATTCAGTTTCATTAAAAAAAAACCCAATTAATATTAACAAGTGTTTTCTACACTATTTTTGTTATCGTATCCACTACATAAGTGGAGCATACAGATCTCAGCACGGTGAATATGATTCTTTCAGAAATAAATATGTCTTCGGGTTGCAAAGAATAACTTTAATACAGAAATTCCCAAAGTGTGCTCCTCGGCAACATGGGGTGCCATGGAATAATAACAGAGGTGCCACATAATTTTGTTGGCAAACTAAAAAAGAAGAAAAATCCATATTTTTTGGAAAGAAGTTAACATTTTAAAAGCGGGAGCTTTTTGGTGCCGTGGGAAAATCTTAATTTATAAAAGGTTCTGCGATCAGACAAAGTTTGGGAACGACTTTTTACTATTTTTTTTACAAAAGCTTCTTGTCAGACGATTTTGCTACTCGTTTAGCTTATAGTGATGAAAAAATATTCCAGTTGTGAAATTTGAACCAACAATATTAGAATTTATGAAATGGTATTAATTTCACGTAAAGGTTAAGTAACAAATAAATTTGGCATGGCAGACTTACGTTGTCAGTTTTTGAATAGTAACGGCGTAATTGTTTTTTCGAATTTAGTAAAAGTGACAAGCGAAAAGAAATTTGAGAATCTCTTGTCAGAGTAATCCATTTTCTGATAACCGTGTTTGTACAGAATATATGTCAACTTATCATAGCGTGCCTATTTCGAAAATGAGAAAAAAAACATGTTCCCAAAATATACTGAAATCCAATACCCGGTATATATAATATATATAATATGTTTAAATATATTACATAAATGATCTTCAAATTCAAGTTCCCTGCTTTAAGTCTTTAGAATGCGGAGCTTATTGCATTAGACATATAAAACTGAATGTTAAATGGTTTGAAGAATTGGCTGACATATTTTGTGAGAATTTTTTTTGAAAAACGAATTTAGAGATATCTATATACTCTCTCCGGTAGAGTAAATAGTAGCGTGCGCACTTAGCGATCCGGGGAATGTGGGTTCAAATCCTTATCTGTCGGATTTTAAAATTCCAATAAATGCAGGACTGGATGCCTATTGGGTTGAGTAATTGTCTGAAAAAAAATTCTCGTGAAAAATAATCTGTCAAGACGTCTTCACATTGCGGGGATTTATATATTCCTCTTTCGGAATGAATTTCTTTGCCTTGTGTAGATCCATATGCTCCATGTTGGGAGCGAACATGCTACATAAATAAATAATAAATATATTACATAAATGATCATCCAATTCAAGTTGTCTGTTAAAATCTTTTGAAATAAGTCTTTACAATGCGGAGATCCATGCACTACATATATTGAACTGAATGTTACATGCCTTGAAGAATTGGGTCATAATAGATTTAGCGAGAAAAATCGATATAAATATATTTATATATTCCATATAAGGAGAAGTTTTCGTCAAAATTTTAGGAATTCTCCACGTCCGGAGCAAATATGATAAAAAGGTCAAATGAAAGAAAAAATGTATTTAGTTAAATTGGATGTAGTTAAGCAGAAGGTATCCAAGCCACATTAAGTAACAAGCAAGGGAAAAACGAGAAATTATGAAGAAACCAATTAAAATTTAGTATATTTCTTATATCAAGAAGAATGGATATAAAATTATAATACTTACATAGCATATATTACATCTTATTTGATTGTTAGATTAAAGAAAAACGTTGCTTACTACTTTGAAAGTTATTGAATGTTTTGTGCATGGATATTTATTAATGTTGTATAAGTCTTTGCTTATGAAATCTTGAAATTGATTATAATTAGTGTGTTTATTGTGTTATTTGTTATCGATTACAATATATGGATTTCTATTATTTGAATATAGGTTATACTTTAAATTATCACATATCAATGTTTTTATGCTTTTTATGGCGTAAAAGTATTCTTGTATCATTATATTTGAAAAATATAATGATAAAATGATAAAAAAAATAATATATAAAGCACAATTTTGATTGATAACGATATATAATTCTGATAAGAAATCGGTGATACGTGTGAGAAAGCTGTATGTCTGTAAGATAAATCAAAGACATATTTTGAAAGCGATCAAAAATCATCGACGCCCGACAAACTTTTCAAAGCTCAGACACAATAAATACAACTTAAAAAAAACAAGCTTTTTTGACAGTTAAGTTATTCATAGACTTTGAAAATTTATCAGAGACATAGATAAGGCAGAAAATAAAGCTATTTGGAGCTTCTGATTAAAGCAATAAAGAGAGTATATTTCACGAAATAGTCAGCCATGAAGAAATTTAATACATTTTAAATTCTCATAGACAGTGCTATTTTACAATATTAAAAATAAATATCAACAGCCTTGTATTATCTTAATGTCGAAAAAGATAAAAAAAAATTACAATAAACTTAACAGATTTGAAAAAATCATCTATTTCATAGATTTTTTTATTTAAGTAATACGTATTTATAATATACTAATAATATAATACTAGACCTGGCTTGGCTACATATCGCGGATGCCTCAAGAGGGTCCAAACCTGACCTGCCAATTCTTCAAGCCGACGGCTTGTCGGCGTCCCGGAAGGCCGCTAAATACTATATATATTCGTGTATTCGGTTTAGTTACAGGTATGACATTACCCCGTGTGACCCCTCCCATTTCGAAATGAAAGGAGCACTTGAGATCAAATTTTAAGCATTAGGACTGTTTTATGTGACATTTTAAGTATGGATGTATAGATATATATAGAATGTATTCGGTGTAGTTAAGGGATGCAGGGCTAACCTGGGAGGACGTAAGAATACTGGTGGGGGACAGAGATTCTTGAAGTTGGCACTTGGTGTCCATATGTTTCACTTGAGGAGCAAATATGGAAGAAGAATAGTTATTTATGCCTTAGCACTATTTTTATGTCGAGTATACTTCTTTAGTAAAATCTTTATCTCTCTTTGTTTACTCAATTTCAATATTACGGTTCACAACACACCATAAAATGTATGTTTAAAGATATTATTATATCGATTGTAGAAAGAAAAAATGACATAGCTTTCAGTTTTTTTTCGATAATCACGATATATACAACTTAACTATAGCAAAAATAACTGTAAATTCTAACAAACGAATCTAAGCAGAAAATCTCGAAATAGTATCAAAATGTAGCTAAATTTGAAAAAAGAATGGCCTATAAAATTTGCAACCAGGAAAATGAACTTTTACCACATCAACATGACTAGTATCTCTTGAATAAATTGTTAAATTAATATTAGAATGGATAAATAAAACTCATATTTAGATCTTTGTGCACTTCAGGGAAGTATATATTTAATTTTTTGACGTTAGCCCCAAATTCATTAAATAAACGTGTTTGTACCTCATGTTGTTCTATGTGGGTAACGTTCTTATTCCTTTCCAACATCAAATAATACATAAAATGGAATGCATATATTTTTACTCACATTTGTATACCAAGCTCAATTTATTTAACGATAATAAAACTTTTAATTTACTTTATTTTTCCATCCATGCTAAATGTACTGCGAGTATAATTCATGTGCTGCCATGTAGATACACCGTATTGTTTGTCGACTGTGTAGCCACAGAGCTGTGTTTTTTTACACCCAGTCCAATTCCCCGGGGGTATTTTGTCAACTGAAAAACTCTTTGAACTGAAAACGTAGAGACGGCGGGATTAGTACTGTATTGGAAAAATCACTTTAATCTTCGCCAAAGCTTAAAGCTTACTCGAGCTTCCAATGTTTCAAACAGTCTTTGTGACATTTTTACTATATCCTGTAAGTAAAAACGTATTCTTAATTAAATTACTGTTTCATTGTAACTTCACTTCATTATAATTGAATAACCGTATCAATATTATTTAAAATTATTTATATCATTATATTTATTAATTTAAAATACTATGTCTAAGGTAGCCTAGACGTTAGCGTACGCGTTTCGCATCCTAGGGTAGCCGGTTTGATCACACGTCTTCCAGATTTAAAAAAAATGCGGACATACAAGACTGGACCCGTTGGGTTGAGAAAAAATTGACTGACATTTAATTTTCATGAAAAATAATCTGTCGAGATATGTCTTTAGATTTTAAACACATACTTTACTTTCGGAAAGGGCATCTTCACACTGTGGTGATCCATATGCTTCACTTTATGAGCGAAAATTGTTTAAAAAAAATAAAAATTAGCCGTTACTAGTCATTTTTATTAAAATAACTATCATTTTCATAAGTAAGTTAATTTTTTATGCCCACACGTTTTAAGCAGTAAAATTTTTCACCGCTATCAATTCAACAGATATCATAAAATCAAAAAAATTGCATTTGTCGATTTTTACCAAACAAGGAATTGAATAAACTGCACAGTTATTCCAAATTGGTAAGCATGCGTTTAACATAACCACATGTGACCGCTCTCATTTCAGAATGAAAGGAGGACTTGAGATCAAATTTTAAGGCATAGGACTGATTTATGTGACATTTAAGTATTTATGAGAACACTAATATAAATAGTATTTTGTTTTTTTACAAAATATAATAATTATAGAAAGAGAATAAGGGAATTATTCTATGCTGTATTTCGTCTCCCCGGATAGCGTAGTTGGTAGCGTACGTGCCTAGCAATCCGGGAATACGGATCCGATTCTTCATCTGTCGGATTTTAAAAATCTAAAAATACAGGACTGGATGCCTATTAGGTTGAGCGATTTGTCTGACAAACGATTCTCGTGAAAATTAATCTGTCAAGACGTCTTCACATTGTAGAGATTCATATACTCCCCATTCTGAGTGGGTATCTTCACTCTGTGTGGATCCATATGCTCCGCGTTGGAGCGAGCATGGTATATATAAAAAAAGTCAACTATTTTTTACTCTATTTTTGTTGCAATGCTTACGAATGTTTTTCTAGCCTAGAGATAAATGATACAATTTTAAGGACTACCGCATATAGTTAATAAATCCATCTAGTGGTTATATTAAAAGAAATAATAACATTTTACTAAACAATAGCAGAATGAGTTTGAAAACAATGCGACATGTACGTCCATACTACTCAAAAGTTTAAATAGTTACAGATACTCAAATTAAAATAATTACTTTGCCAACGCGTATGATATTTTTTTGAAGTATTCACGTATTGACTCGTGTGTCGCCGTTTAAAGGGTCCATCGACTGTAGGATATTGCCCAGCCGGAGAGACTCGATTAATTAGAAACTGTGACGATAGATAGCGCTGCATCGCTGATTCGAACCCACAGGCGAAAGCGATTGGATTGTCTAATACTATATGTAATATATGATAAGTAACTTCATAGTCCGTTCTCTTATCTTCTCATTTCGAATATAGTCGCAGGCATCTGTTTTCAAAACTCAGAATACGGTTGTTATGGGTCTTTGTAGAGTGCCACGTTTCACAAACGTAGAGCAGCACTGACAGAATGAATGCATTGAACAGGCAGCATTTGGTTTATTTAAAAATAACACTTAGGCAGGATAACATTTAGTTTATTTAAAAATCCACAATAATTCTGTTCAACGATCGTTTTTCTTTCTGAATATAACCGATGACCATTATTCTTCGCGTATTCCAAAATATGGTGGCTATAGCCTTTTTAGGTGTTTGTTAGGTATTTGGTCAAGTCGGTCGACTTTCGCCAGGTTCTATTCATCGTGCTGACTATCTTCCAGATGTTGTACTCGTATATCGTGATGAATATACGTCTTGTTTTTTGTTACAACTAGTCATCAAACATCTGTTTTGTCGTCTCTTAACGTTTCTAAACATTGCTCCGAAGTGGTGACACGTTCGCGTTTTTCGCCTGAACTATTTTTATTTGTAAATATTTATGCAAGACATTTTATACATGCTTTTTTGATATGTATACTGTGTTAAGAATCTTATTTAACCTCATTTACCGACTGTTTATGACACTACCATACATTCTGGCAAATGTTTCTGATGTTCTCACCTCAGTTGGTTTTCCACTGTGCTTATCACCAAAAACTGATGTGTGGCCACGTTTAAATGTAGATAACCAAGCTTCAAAATTAATATAACATTACAAGTAGTAATAGTGAGTTTTAAAACGGAATAAAGCTTAATTTAACAGAGTATTTAAGTGTGTGGACATCGGGCTAAAACGGTAGCTTAATTTTAAACCAATTTTCGCGAAAATTGAAAGCTTTGCAAATGGCACTTAGCGCCAATCGGTTGTTTCAGGTTTGGGAACATAAATTGGACGGAAGCACTTTGAAAAGGACGTCCGAAAACGGGACTGTCCCGTCGACAGAAGGCTTCGCAGGCCGTCCGCAAACGGAATGGGCTTTTAATGAGAACGACAAAACGGCACCTGCTACCTATAAAAAGCCTGCACAAAAGCTCTGTCAATCTAGATTTTAAGCTCAACATTTTGCGAAGGGATGAAGTTTAAAAAGTAGTCGAGTTGATAATCTTTAAAAAAATGCAGCAATATTGTGAACGTCAGGTAAATAATAAATTATCAAAGCGATATCATTGATTGAGGGTTCTCGTGAGGAACTTAATTTTAACCGAAAGCTAAGTCAGATTTACGGTTATTGGTGAGTTTAATTAATATTGGAACCAGTTAATAAAACTGTTGATTAATTCAGGCTGTTTGTGACTAACGTTGATCGGAGAAATATAAACATACATTATTAAATCATCTATTTACATTATGAATTTAATTAGAGCCAGTAGTTCATTCTATTGAACTAACGTTAATAATTTGCCAAATGGTTGGCGCATACTCTTCGGTGCTCAAGATTATGAGTTTCAATCCGGCGATAACAGAATGATTTTTCGATTAAGAACTATGTAGGACTTAATGTTGAAAGAGTTTAGGAATTGGTTGACAACCAATCTTTTAGAACAATAAACTGAATAAATTCTTACCATCATAATCATTTTGATTGTATACGGTAGAAGTAACTTAAATAATATGTGTAAAGCGAAGAATCTATATTATCGTCGGCATGTATTAAATTGTAGATTATAATTTAAACATTAAAAAATATGACGTTTAGCAGTCTTGGTAATGGCGTGTAAAAGAAAAAAAAATATTACCAAGTGCTATTAAGAGTGTATTGTCGCCCTGGTGGTTAAAAGGTTTGCTTCACAGGTGCTGGATTTTTAAAAATCCAAGGACGCATTAAAATATGCTCTGCAGGTCAGAAAATGAGCAGTCAGCTAATTTTCATAAAACAATGCGTTTTGTGTATTCACATTGTATAACTACATCGCTGGAGTGATAATTTTGTATACTTTTAAGATCGATCGGCCCCACTTTAAAAACAACTATGATATGGAAATAACGGCAAACACGGAAAAGCAAAATCTTAAATTAAATATCTTTTAACGCTAAGCCATTGTGTCTAGCCGCTCAGAGATGAATAGTTATCGCTGATTTTCAAATTATAGGGGTTTTATGAAGTATAAGTAAGTAAATTTGAAGAAATAATATAACATATACGTGCTGGTCACTCACTATCCATCACAGAGTGGTACGATTTACAAAGCGAAATATTGTTGAATACGCAGAATGGCAATATTTAAAGTTTAGTGAACACATGAAAAATGGCTATACAAGTGGAATTTTGAATGTAGATAAAATGGAAAACGCATATTAATAGCATTAAATAAAACCATAAAATATATCACAAACCAATTCAGGAATCCATATATAAAGGCTTTTCTATTGCAGAGCTTTTAAGGAGTAGGTACACGTCTCATAATAGAGGCTTTATCAACCGTTACGGCCGCAGTTATCGCAATAAACTCAAGTCCCCCATCGCTTTAATCATGATAGACCTCGTAAGGTTTTTTCGAAAGCTTTTTCTCCTCTATCGCTTCATATTGATAACGAAGTTCACTAAATCGAGAAAAAGGTCGTATTATTTCCTTACGCAGCTTCGGTCTATAAAAAGACGTAGAGGGTTAAGGAGTACTCAATATTAGCTAAAAAAAATCTAATTTCTATATACGAAAACAAATAAAGCATGTTAGACTAAATTATCCACTTAAATTAATTAAAATGTTAATAAATGCATGTCTCTTTAAACAATTATTGTATATATCGGATTCTTTTTATGCAAAGGTTTTTTTTACACAGTTTAAAATAATACAGTGAAAATATTCTCCAAAAAGTTTTTTTTAAATCCAGTAAGCCTGAAAATTTGAAACGAAATATTACACAGGCCCTGGATAACTCAAGAGATGTTGTACCAAATACACGTAAATAGGTTCGTCTATTGTCTGATAGTGTATATATAATCTTTATTACTATTTTTTTAAAGTATTGCTTGAAATAAAACTGGAATACAATAATGAATTTGATTTTTTTATTCAAGGTCTACTTCAAGGTTGTGTCTATGTAATGTTTTGATTTAGGCTCAAAAATTAATAAATAAACAGTTGATATTTTTGACTGATGGTGCTTGATCGAAATTGATTTTAAATTCTAAATTATTTA
>JAGVSQ010012783.1:0-11438 GCA_022683975.1 Rhyacophila evoluta
ACATTGCGGAGATCCATATACTCCACTTACGGAGTGGATTTCTTCACACTGTGTGAACTTTGGGAGCGAACATGGTATAAAAAAAAACTTCATGTTTAAATGTAACACTATTATATTACAGAATGCGTTATACTTTGATAGAATTCTGTATAAATGTTTAATTATTCGATAATTATGAATAAAGAAGCTTTAAATTCATGGAAAAGAATGGGTAGAAATTAAAAATAAATTGATAAAAAGATAATAATAATAAATCTATGCACGTTTGTATACTTCATATCAATGTAACTGAAATTTAAATTAGTTTTCTACACACAGAAGTATTTTCGATAGCTATTTCGTTATAAGCAAAATAATCTAATGAATGATGTTACAAAATAATTATCAACCAAAAACGAGTTGAAGTGTTACGGTACAATATACGCAATGAATAAAAAAAATGTATGCTTTTAAATATAGGGATATCCATGGTGTAATATAATTAATCATTATTTACATCCAAATTTGTGATAATGAGGATCTCGAATTATTTTTTTATTTCAATGTGGGCGTTTCAATGAAAAAGTTTGGGGGACTTTGTTAAAAGCAATGCCAATTCTCATGATGATTATGTCATATTTCATAGATACTCAGAGAAAGCGGCATACCAGAGAATGTAACCATGAGAAGAAATATTTTATTAGGAATAAAATAAATGTCTTAATACATGGTAACTTATTGCAATAAAAAATAACTTCATAGCCCTTTGATTTTTCGCGTAAAATATTTGTATGTAAAGTGGTTAAATTCATAATTATGTACATTATTATTATCTTTATCATCACCATTATTATGATCACCACACCAATAAATCATGCGGTGGCATCTGATTTCTTCAAACGAACTCCACAAGTAAATTGTGCCTTTCTTCGTTGAATGCTAACACCAAGCACTAGTAGGTCTTTTCTAATCCATATGAAGTTCCAAAATTCACCTAAAAAGTTGCGATATTATCTGATTTAATATTATAATACTTTGATCTGATTTAAAAATGAACAGTTTTTTTTCTGAGGAGCTCTATCATTATTACAAAAATATACCTTGATAAACGATAAAGTGTTTTTTTTTTATTATTTTTTTATTATAAACTATATACATGAAATTTGTTGTCTTCCATGCAGAAGATTATTTATTACTCCTGGTTTAAGTTTTGGTATTTTAATCTTTAAATACACCGTAAATATACTCTTATTAATACCGTTTTTATAGTAGTCTCAAGATGTCGAAAACATTAACAGGAATGATAAATAGCGATGTGAAAGTAATTTTACAAAATTATAATAATTTTAATTGAAAAAAAGTTGTATAAGATTACATTTCAGACATTATTAATCATTACTTATATGAAACGTATTAATAGACTTCAATGCATAAAACGTGCAATAAATTACTCATTTATATATTATATTATTCGTGTGTAATTTCTCGCTCATTTCTCGTAAGTGGTCTATGCCCAAGTATCACTATTTTTTTTACCATCAAGGTGAAGTAACCAGTCGACACATATTAATAATTATGACATTTCGTTATAAACGTGATAGTGTACAAATATTTGAAAAAAAAATCATAATATTTCTATCTCCCTCCCATTCAAGTTTTCTTTAAAGTTTTTTTTTTTTCGTTTTACAAAACTTAATGAATGACATTTTACTAAACTCTCACTCCAGTGAAATATTTTTGAACAAATCAATTATCCTTCATACTGAAATTACAACTGGCAACTGGTCCTACACTATCTTTAGAATAGCAGAACAGTTGATGTTCTCGCTGTTAACCAAGCCCTGATAAACTGCGCATCACTTGCACATATGCCACCGCCTGAATAGTGATATTTTGCAAACTTTCATGTTTTTCACATTTGCTGCGATTGTAATATTTCTTATTAACAACCAAATTGCCTGCTTAACTAGTTTGAATCGTATAATAAATACACTAATTTTAATTATAAATATTTCTGCAATAATTAATTCATATTTCAACGAAGCAATCAGTTAAAATTTATAATAATTACATTAAGTCATGCTAAATATATTCCTTTGGTATTTGAGTAGGTTGCGTGTTAATATAACAAAATTATAAAACTACAGCCTAACATTGAATTTTATTGCATATTTCAAAATAAAGAGATTTAGTAAAAGTGAACAAACTTTTCTTTTGCATTTTGTAGAGTTACCTACATATTCATGGTTGGTACAAAACTTATTTTCATAAAAATACAGACGCTTTCAAGAAAATTCAGTATATGGCATAAAGCCTCGGTTGGTTAAATTCTTTTATCGATTAATAATTATTTAGGAAAATAAACAGCCCACAATTAGCAAAAATTATGCAATATGCAGGTATTACAAAATTATTACTCAGAATTCGACAGAAATTTAGCCACACATGTGTAAATATATTAATGACTATGTTAATAGAGTTTTCACAATTAATTAACTATATAACTAATTAATCATACAAAATTTGTATATAAATTGGACGATTTCAATAAATTGTTCAGTGCTAAAAGCTATTTATATGGTTTTATATCAATATGAACATAACCATTATAAATTTACTTTAGGTATCTATTTTAAATTCTTGATGAAATATCTCATCATACCATTACCATAAATAATTGAAACATGTAAGCCAAACTTTGGCATCCTGGATAACTTCTAAATATATTCTACGTGGCATATGCAAAAATATTAACTAATAAGAGGATTTTTTTAGAGTCGCCATGTGATGTTCATATGTGTCTCTTTAGAAGAATAAAGAAGTAGACACTAACAATATGAACTGTGTGGATAAGAAAATATTTTAATACCCATTTGTCATCAAGACAAATCTAATAGTTGATGCACAAATTTTTGATTAATTAAATTCTCTCTATGTCCATTAATAACTAATGTCAATGTTGTCTTCTTTTGCAGGTCTCTAGCCGTGGTGTAATAAATCTTAAAAATGTACGCCTTAAGGAATTTGCTGGTTGGAGTTGTGGTGGTGGTTGCCTTCCTCACTGAACATTCTGAGCAATATGGTACAGGAGCACCAGCCACTGTAAGAAACGTTTATATTACACATGTCATGAAGTTACGGATTTTAAAAATCTCTAATATTTCACTTAATTATAATTGTGTACTATGTTATACTGTAATTATGATCTGTCAAGAATATTATCTCAAAAAATATCAGATTAGAAAAGTCTTCACATTGTGGAGATTCTTATATTCTATTTCCACAGTGGAGATTTTCACACTATGAAGATATTATACACTATGCTGTTTTGTAATGGATATAGTAAATCAAAATTTAATTTAATCATTCCGAGAAGTCAACATAAGCCCCAACAATTTCAAATTAGTGGAGTAACAAATACAACAAAAAAATGTAAATCTACGTAGTCAATACCTCTGATGGGGTAGAATGAAAACTAAAAGGTAGGATATGGTATGTAGATTGTAAAAATCATTTACTTATTTGTTACAGGCTTGTCAAACTATGCTTCCCCGACATGGAGACATCAAACCACAGATAACAGAAGCTCCTTATACACTGAGAGCAGCAGGATCTCAAGTTGCCCAAGGCTCCCAAATCAACCTAGTCTTGTCAAGCCCTCTTGGTAAACCAATCAGAGGATTCCTTCTTCAGGCTAGGAGTAATCAGGTATAGTTTTATAGTATTACTGGATCAAAATTTACTTATTTAGATAAATGTATCAAATAATAAAACAAAAAATTAAATCAGTGTTTTGGAAGAAGCAAATTTGGCTCTTATATTGCACAAAAGTGGATTTATACATAAACTATTATGATTTAGCTTACATAGAGTAACTGCACATCGTTCTACAATATGATTAGCCTAAAAAAATATCGACATTCAAATAATTACACTCATGATTGATTAATGTTTGTAAATAAAGAAAAAGAATTCAGAAATATAATTTATGATAAGAATACGAGTGCAAAGGTATTCAAGCAAATTTCCTCAAAGTGATTCCCAATGTCATGGTGATCAATTAATATAATTTTCTTCTTGTTACTAGAATGCATCCGCTATTCTTGGATCCTGGACTACCATCCCGGAGCTGACGAGAATATCCGAATGCACAGGACCAAAGGATTCTGTTACTCACACAAACACTAGTGCGAAAGCCAATTTGGTGTTCACATGGACAGCACCTACAGATTTCCTTGGAGCAGTCGTTTTTAGGTAATAAATTTATACATAATAATTTAAACCTTAAATTAAACATTGTTGCCATAGCAACTATGGAACCATGTAAGAAAATAACAACTTTAGAGATAAAATCTTATGCATTGTACTGTCTCTTATTCTAGACCTGATTTTTGGAAATAAGTTTTTTCGAAAGGCTTTGATGAAATATAAAAGTGAATAAATTTCAAACCATTTTTAATTTTAATTGATGCTTTTGATTATTACTATAACAAATATTTAAAAATCTTTAATTCTGTCCCTAGAGTCTAGACTTCCATAAGTTTTTACGAAAACTTTCTTAAGTGGTGATACTGACTAAATTAGATGAAAATTAAATCATTTTGGTATTTTACAGATCTACAGTCGCCGAAGAGTATTCAAAATTCTGGACTGGGATTTCAAGTACTCCATTGAGAGTACTTTATCCTTGATCTTAAATTTACATATTTTTTAAAATTCATCTTTTGGGTATACATACAGTAGTGTATGCCGTGATGGGTTGAGGTTACAATGCAGTCACAGATATCATATCACTAAAATCAAAAACAATATTTCAAACACCCAAACTCTAATGGATACATTATATAATTACGAACTCAATGTTAAAACTATAATTTTGTTTTTTTTTTTAAACGCATGTAAAATAAAAATTATCTCAGAATATTTTGTTTAATTTTTGTGCAACTGACTAAAAGTTCTGTGCACACGATTGAAAATGGTTTTATATAATGATTGGAATATGTACAATGTCAAAATGATACCAAATATTTCTCTAATTAATATTTTATATTTTTTCAAAAATTATTTATATTTCCTACTAATGAATAAAATACAAACACTTTCCCCTTCGAAATGTTTTCCCTCTTCAGCATAAAAACATGATTTTTGTGTTTCATTTTTATATGAGACAATTTGTTGAAATTGTTCTTATTATTTTACCATAGCTGCTTTGAAAGTGATCTATGAAGTATGAAGACTTGACAATATTAAAACTATATTTTAACTAAATTAGTTTCTATTCGATCGTGAGCGTCAAATTGTTTTGCACACATAATGCTAAGGTTGATATTAACTTAAACTATTGAATGCGACATTTGTTCTGAGAAAGCGTAAAGTTTCTACCGGTAATTTTATTTCCTACTACTACTCATCTGCATATTATGGTAATATATACCACAATACTCACAATATAAACAACCTTTAAAATACTCGCATTCTCTCAGGACCAACTAACTTGCTTCGAGAAACTACAATTATCCCTGTTCTTTTAAAGTTTACTATTATCAAGTTTGAATAAGGGGACACCTTCTCGATTATCACAAAGAGCATCAATTATTTCAAAAATTGTCCCTAGCAGAAACTAAATTCTAATGGCTAACAGAAATTTTATGACAATATTTAAGAAGTTCTTTGCTTTCAGCTGACATTTATTATTGGTTCCGATAGTGGACCATATGAGTTACATTAGATTATGTATTAACAGGCTGATATGTACCACTGTACAGATATGAAAGTGCATTATGGAACCTTCTATACTAATAGCTATTTTTAATGATAATGAAGTAATATTAAAGCCCATAAAAACAGGCACACAATAAAGAATATTTATGACTTGTATTAAAATATACTTGAATACATTAGGCTTTATCCATCCCAGTAGAAGCACTGAGATTTAATTTGTAACCCACAAAGCGTGTATTGAAATTGATTTTAAAAATTACGAATAACCATGATATCATGCTGTACTATTCTTTTATCTTCAGAGCTACTTCTGCTGAGCAATACG
The DNA here is from genome assembly GCA_022683975.1 of Rhyacophila evoluta. Taxonomy (NCBI): domain Eukaryota; kingdom Metazoa; phylum Arthropoda; class Insecta; order Trichoptera; family Rhyacophilidae; genus Rhyacophila; species Rhyacophila evoluta. The sequence continues at coordinate 6,026 of JAGVSQ010012783.1, forward strand.
ATGTATTCTGGGCCAACGTCACATCTACATTAGTGGAAGTAGTTGCCGCAGGAACCATTATATCGAATATACCACTGGATAAACCATCCACACAATTCGTGCCAACTACTACAAAAGCACCAGTAAGTAATTACAGACAACAATAACTTTTAAGCTGCTTAAATGTTTATTCATCGATACTTCAATTAGCCTCCAGGGAATTTAATGGTTTACGAAGAAGAGAAACCATAATTATCTAGGTCAATAGTGGCAACCATATGTATGCCAAAACTTTTTGAAATAAAAAAATTCCAATCATCTCAGTATTCAGATCTTATCTGTTATAAGTTCATTATTCCCAATATATTAGGGTACACCAAATAAAATTAATCCAGGCCAGGCAAACCCAAATTGCCCCACGGACCGCATTGGCGTCCTAAGTAGAAATAAATATATGAAGTAATAAGCCTTGAAATAAACATAACTCGTCAAAAAATAATTAGAAAGAAAGAAGGATATTATTCTACAATTGTAAATGGAAGGACTTGATATAATAATTGGTTTAATGATAGTCAATATTATTGTTGTTATAGATTAAAAATAAAATTAAAATAATTTAATGTAGTATATTTTATTTCCAAACATGATTCACAGATAGCTCAATCAACCCATTGGCTGTACTCGGTAAACACTAAAATTACTGTCACATGTTTAGAGATAATGTATCATACACATCTACTTCAATTAGTATATAATTTGATGTAGTATAAAGTATAAACAACACATTATAACAATTATTTACTTTATAAATTTGATTCTCGACCTGAGTATCACAGATATTAATATTACCTTGCTATAGAAATCGGTAATTATTAAAGTAGAACCACTTTATGCGACTCATAAGACTAGTGATTAAGTTAACCACAGATAATCAGGAGTTTGCTGGAATTTTCTTGTAAATATTAGCCTGCCCATTGCTACTCACATTTTTTTACCACATCCAATGTTTTTTTCAGAATAATTAGTTCTCAGCCAATGTCTTAACCCACTATGTATCCAATTTCGCATCATTGGATTTTTAAAAATCCTCACATAGTTGCAGGATATAAACTTACTTATTTGGAGCACATAGGTATCTGAAATAACTTAATCTCTGTCGTAATAAATTCAGACTGCATTTAGCAATTAAATGCAGTAAAATAATTATAATTTTTTTTTTAATTAAGTCTTTTTAACATTCAAAAGAGGAAAACAAATTATTCAGACACTATTGTCGATAATTTTTGGTTTGTAGTTCTTTTTATATTGTCAATCTGATGATACTTTTCGGTCACCTTTTATTTAATAATATATAAACAAATCTAGTATGCCAATATTCCTTTCAAATAGTGGAAAATTTTATTTATAGTCTCTTTTCTACCACATGCCATACATATATGTTATAATTAGATACACAAAATATATTTCCAGCACATTTTAGTAATGCCATGATAGTAATAGCTGGTTACGAATCAATACTAACTGATTAGTATATTAGTAATTTAAAAAACAAGCTTTTTCATTTATCATTTGCCAGTTGTATATTTAACCTAACCTAACCGACAAATAAAAATACCCCACATGTTTAATCAATCGATATTAGGGCATTTCTATTTCCAATGGGTTTCTTCTATCATAATTCCCAATACCTGATTACTGATATATTGGGTACTCTTCACTGTAAATATACTACCACATTTGGTAGGCCAATGTACTCTGCTTGCTGTATGCTTAATATTTTTTTTGGTAGCTTTTTTTACAATTTCAATTTTTTACATGTGTCAGGCTAGAAATGAAGAGTATAGAAGAAAAGATATTGTTAAACTATCATGACATGGATATATACAATTTTTTGATTGAATAATAAACAAAATATTCTTATTAGAAATGGTATTTGAAATCTTTTGCATGGATGATTGCTCGCATCTACTTACAGATTTGAAATACCTATGTTTTATAGCTCTATTTATATATTTTTTTTTTAAATTGATGGCATTAGACCAACGTAATTAATTGCCTTTGACACGTTGACTGCCATGTAATTTTTGACGATTCCGGTCTAAAAAACCAATTTGATTTGATCATGTTATATTATTAAAAACTTTAATAATACTACATAGTAGTAATCAATATTTTCTGTTCATTTAAGCCAAGCCTGATTTTTTATTTTCTTTCCTGAGGCCATCTCTTCATATTTAAACTGTTATGCTACGAGATAACTTGTAGTGGGCATCCTGGGCAGGTAAAGAACCTGCGAGATATCTCATAGTTGGCAGTCAACGTGTTAATTGAAACATATCTGAATATGAAAAGTTGAAATCATTGTGATTATTTGTGTAAACGTAATTGCTTTTTATTTTGAACTGATAGTAAATAAAGCTATTTATCATTTGAGACAATAATTTGCTTCAGAAAATCCCAATAAAACAATATCGTACACTTCATCCACCTAATCGTTTTGAATATGTTAGCAATCCATATCATATATATTTTTTTAGAAACCTAATCTAATGATTATTCAAAAAATTTCTATCATTTCGATACTACTTTTTGTCTTCCAGATCATCAAGGATCCATTCTACGAAGGTTGTGATTCATCCAAACTGTGTTTCGGCTCGACACCAGGATGCTTGACCAACAATGACTGCACAGCAGCTGTTACAGTCCTCGTTGAAGGTCAGGAATATGACTTTTTATGTTTAGAACTTTAAGCAATATTTTTCACACTCATATATTTTCAATCGCACAGAGATATACTTTTTTCAATGACATAAGGTCAGTTAGATGATAATTAAATCAGCCAGTTAATGGTCTCAATGTCATTTCTGATAATATACTTTACAAACCTAAGAGCTTGGTAATAATTGTTTTGTTTTGTGTGTACTTTATTTATAATATTTAAAATGTAATATTTTTCAGGAGAATCATATACCTTTGAGCTGATAGGTAAAAATGCCGCCTATGTTGCAGTTGGTTTATCGAATGACAAATTAATGGTAAGTTATAACATTTTGAACTCATTTTTTTCCTCTGATAATCAAATTAATTATTTACTAATCTGTTAAATGAATACCAAACTTGCATGAAATATGCATTCTATAACTTCAAACCCGCATAAAAATAGAAATGACTTAATACTACTTTTCATATAATTATTACACATTGTATCTTTATAGGGAAGTGACAGTGTCATGGAATGCACCCAGGAAAAAGGAGTAATTACAGCGCACACTTCTTGGACATACCCAAAATCAGACCCTTACGTCTCAAGAGAAAATGTTGTAAGTATTATTATTATTAAAACTATCAAATATAATTTTAAAGAATTATGCCTGCTTAAATCACATTCTCGTCTTACATTCCCTTTCGCTACGGTGATAGATCCCAAGTGTCCAGTAAAAAATATCTTTTAAATTCAAATTATGCAAAATATATTAAATTATTGTAATTGGCTAAAAAAATATTTTATCATGTATTAAAAGTCAAATAATATAAAATATCTCCAAGAAATGCAAAAATAAAGGAGAAACAAATGAGACAACATGTCCAGACGGATATCCTCTAGTGATTGATTGATTTAGCGGATAGCCGCTTCGAATACTCCCTGTCTTGCACATACATACATGCCGGCTCTAGATTTAATAAGAAATAATTATTTCTGTTGATATTGATTAATATTTATATTTTGTAATGTCATCATTGAAATAATAGGTGTTTTTGTGAGTAGTATGTTAAGTATGAAGACCTTGCAATTGGTATATCTGAAGACAAAACAAAATATAAATACTGGTCACTCACGATCCACCATCGAGCAACAGTGATGTTTTTGTAGCCTAACAGGAATCTGTGTGAGTCAAAAATTTGGCTTCATTTTGTCTTCTGGAGACTCGATGATGTCCTTAGCATTAATTATTAATTTTCTTTCAGTCAAACAATTGACCTTATGACTTTCTTCTTGTGTTTATAAGTCTTTAAATTTCATGAAAAATTCTATGTTCATGTAAATGAATGATAATGATTTCCACAGCCCCAGAATATCATTCAACTTGTCAGTTCATCGTACAAGGATGGAATCATCCAGTGTAAATTCACCAGAGATATGATATCCAATGTCCGTCAAACTCCCTACAATCTTGCAAGTGACCAATACAACCTTCTGATTGTGGCTGGTTCATCTTTGAAAGGTAGATAATATAATTGTTTATACAATTTTAATCAATAAAAAATTACATATTTTTCATCGCGTGCTAAACATCTTTCACTTTTAACAAACTCTCAGTCATCAAAGCATCAGATTAAATTGATCAGAAGTATATTGATACAAAGTATATAATTCCATCTGAGTGTGAATGTGGAAAAACAAATTGGGATTGAATAATATTAATATTCATTAATGTATTTTCAGAAAACTCCGTCGGCTACCATGACATTGTGTTCACCAGCAATGACCAGAAAGTATCATTATCAGAAGTAGGAAGTCTTGCCGGAGCATCCAAAGTATTGCTTCGACTTCACGGTGCATTCATGTTGATTGCTTGGATCGGCACTGCTTCGTGCGGAATAATTTTGGCCAGGTAATTATCGTAATTACAGAAAATGTTTGGCCTGCTTCTTTTCCTTTGCCCCACGAGATTACTGTATATTACTTTTTGTGCTGGTTCTAATTCAGCTACGTGGTGGACTTAACCTACAACAAGTCCCAGTCTTTATTGATTTAGTTTTGTCAGTATTAAATGCAACTTAGCTCAGCACTATAAATATTTTTGTCCATATGCCACCGTTTCGGATTAGAATAGCCATAGCTCATACTTGGCGTCTTGCAAACTGTACTCTTAGTTCCGTTAGACATTAAACAATGCTTTCAACATCTCAACATCAACATCGCACAAAAAATATTTATTCACTGTCATAATTCTCTTGTTAATTATTTCGATGACCTCACTCAATATGCCCACATGAACCGGAACCATTAAAAACATTTATTGATTTCTCAGTCCACCATCAATTGATAAAATTAATTAATTATTTTTGAAATATTGCTTAAAAAATATTATTTTCTAGATACTACCGCCAAACATGGGTTGGAAAACAACTTGGAGGAAAAGACATCTGGTTTGCTGTAAGTTTTTTAATGTTTATCATAATGCAATATAATATATAACAGCAAATTAATGAGTTATCAATATCAGCCAAAAGATATCAGAGTTTCCATGATGTGATCATTATCAACTGTGGAAAGGAAAAATGACATAACCCACAGAGGACACATTTTATATGAGACACAAAAAACGTCTATTTAATAATTTTTGATCATTAACCACTTGTGTGATTTGCTCAAACACAATTCGGGTAGGTATTTTGCTGACACAGTGATTTGCCCGAACTGGATTCGGGC
>JAGVSQ010012785.1:0-11436 GCA_022683975.1 Rhyacophila evoluta
TACTTAATTTATGTAATTATAGTATAGGTAGATTCTTATTTCAATGATACGTAGTCACTTACTAAACAAATAATAGTTTTGAAATGATAGGTATTTTGTGATTTCAATTTCTAATGCCTTTGTACTGATGATAATAAAAGTTTTTTATTGAATAACTATGGTTATATTCAATAATTTTGAAGTCTTGCAATATATTTATAGGACAGTCAGATTTGTAATTTACCTAAGTATATTAAGACATAAGAAAGGTTAGAGACTTTTTGCAATATCGGTTTCTTCGAGTTTGAAGTATATTTATATTTTTTTAGTGGGTGACTATGTATCATTTAAATAAAAATCTAGCTATACTATAATTACGTAAATTAAGTATGAAATGAGTTAATATTAATTTCTGTGTGAGTGTGAGCACCTCAATGTGTGCGCAGATGTCATGTGAGCACTAGTCATGCGTGCAGTTGTCATGGAACCCTCTACGCCACCGGTGAGACATTGTAATGAGGTTGTCTATATACTGAAGATATATTATTATTTAATATGAATTGAAATTGCTCGATAAATCCTGGATTCAAATGGATGAGAAAATAATATATTTCAATGTTTCAAAATCTGTTGCTTGTTAGATCAGTAAATAGGTAGAACATCTAGAGCGGATGATTCTTTTATGTTAGTCGTTTTTTCACGAATGATAAAAATATTTGACTACATTAGATATTAAATATAGATACGTTGTGGAGGCTATACGATATAAGTGATAAGATAGGATTTATCGAGTAGTTTCTATATTCAATATCTATGTGTGTCATCTGTGATAAGAACAGTGGGACGATAATCACCAACCAGTGTGGTAAACACCACTGTAGACAGATAGCTAACTGGCGAACAATCATAGTAAACGTCACAAACACCTGTGGTTGCTTATTCCCGGGGAATCATTGCAAACAAACTGAAAAACGAGTTTCGCACACTTAGATTTCGATGGCGCTTACTATAGTCTGAAAACAAACGATGTCACGTGGAAAAATATTTAATATGCGATTTTTAGGTTCAATAACTTGAGGTCCTGTACGCAATGATAAATGTTATATTTTGATTCCTGAGTAATACTACCCGAAACCGAAATTTTTATAAGAAGTAAGAACTAGAAAAAATCCTATTTACCATAAATACGAACTAAAACTCAGTGAAACTAAGTTTGTAGGTGAATTTCATAATTTTGTAAAAACGTTTCTTTCCTAAAAAGGTATCACTATTCACTTACTAATTATAGGTAAATATTCTGTTTTATATAAACATAATGGGTGTTGAAAAATGAGCTGACATTTTAAATTTGACGCCGTTTTGCGATAAAAACCGGAGTAGACATTTTTGTTTGTTATCATTAGTAAGCGATGGAGTTGAATTATGGATGAAATCAAATCGCAAAATTTCAAAATGGTGAAAAAATGGCAGCAAATTGAAATGGTCATCTTATTTGATGAGACTCTTTACAATGTCATAGATATGATCAAACAAGAATCCTAAATTTTTCAATTATACGTTTCATTGTCACATACACAATATATATGTTTTCTTATGACATTGGTCAGTCATAACTTCTACATCATTTACAGTTTCCATTCCGAAGCATGTGGTTAATAATGCGATGTGTTTAAACAAATTACTCTCGAGGAATGTTCTATTAGACAATAATGCCCTGCATTTAAATACGCATGATGATTTTTATGCAATTCCTGGACTCGAATCCCCGGCCTATGGTAGTGGTTCTATTCATACGGCCACCGACGCAACAATACTCAATTTTAATTTTAACGGATCCAATTTTCTTTAAATTTAGCAAACTAGCAACATCGATGATAATATGGCGCTAATACTTCAGGAAACGGATGCACATAAATTATTATTAAATATATTTTTTTCATCAGTTTAATTTGGAATAAATTTCCCATACCCAGAACAGTGCGACTTTATTTTCTGCAGTAGGAACTTACCTGAAACAAATAAAAAGCGGATATTAAAAACAAAATATTAACATCATATTAAACCATATTTATTAATAACAATAAACACAAGAATCGCGTTTGATAATGTTATTCTATTTGAGCAAAAGTTTCACAATATTTATTAGCTGCTCACTTTTAAGGTTTATATTATACAAGGGATACAATTTATAATATTTGACAGAATCATCTTTCTTATCTCGACAAACCTTTTATGACGATTCCTCGTCAGCTATTTGCTTGGTCCGTTTAGTATCCATATAGAGATAATAATTTATTTTTATGCAATTAAGGTACATTAATGCCAGCTGGTGATTCATATGCCAACCACTCAAAAACGAAATCGGCCATTAATAAACTATTATTATGTTTGTAATACTAAAAAAATGGTTATTATTGTATGAAATATAATATAATAAAATTAAATAAGTATAAATTAACATATATTAAGTGTATACGAGAATATACATGCAAAAAATTGCAAAAATAGCGATTTAGATACAAGTTCTTCTTTATATCTACGATGACATACTAATAATTGGGTCACATAGGAACAACATGAGCGTGAGAAAATGTTGATAAATCGGAATGGTATGCATTGGCTGAGCGTTACACAAAATTATACTACAGAATTTAATATAAAATGCTTAGTAAGAAAATTATTTAAAATATGTGTGCACATGTGTGGTCGCGCATAAGAAGAAGCTGCGTACTAATATTTATACTAAATTAACATCGATCGCATTTTTTTTTTGTCTCCAAACGTCTCATTAATGGATCCTCAGATGCACCATATTTTAATCGTAATAAATTATGCTACACAATGAGATAATAATGCGTTGGGAGAATGGTGTATTTTTTTTTTAAGATTTAAATTGCCACCTTGGTGGTCGAATTGATAAGAGCGCGCTTTAGAACCGAAGAATGTCGTAGCTGTATGAAATAATTAACGAAAAGTTAAATACAGGAAATTGACCCCGACGGGTTGAACGATTAGCTGGCAAGGAATTTTTGCTAAAAAATATTACTTTAATAAAAAAAAACGATAAAATATTTTTACGCAAAGTTGTATATCGACTGTGGAAAGGAAAAAGGACATAAGCCACATGGAACAAATTTTACAGGAGGCACAAAAAACGTTTATTTGATGATTTTGAACCAGTCAAAACATTACAGAGAAATACCTTGAAGTGGCTGAATTCTAAAAAACTGGTATCTTAATGTGATGTTAATGTAATAAGTTTTGAAAAAAAAACCAATAAAATTAATTAAGTGGAAGCCCTTTTTCCTGGTAAAAAATTTTACACAGGCCATTATTTTTTAATTTTATCTTAAATGCTAAATTTAGACACTATTTCGATATTTTTTTGATGGGACATGTATTGTATAAATTCAGATTGTGGAATAAGAGCTGTTTTTAAAAATTGAGAGTTACGTCCTTTTTCCTTTTAAAAGTCGGTATATTTTCGAGAATTCGTAAAAACAGTAATGCTCAAAAAAAAAAAAATTGAAATGCTTGAAACTCAAAAATAGTATTTTGTACATATGTGCATAATTACTTGGAGATCCATGATGTTTTTCTGGTAACGATACACCACAAAAATCACGTACTAAATATAAAATACATTTTCCTAATAATCACGGAGCGCTCATATTATTAAAAAAATCACAGGTTATGTAACTTATCTATTTGGTACACAATGTACATCACAATCGCAGTATCGAATGAAACAAATTATTGGTGAAGTTGAAAATAGATTATTTATCTACATATTAAGTAGTTTCTATAGATAAACAAATTTAATGATTATTAAAATATATTTATCTACTTACTAGTAGTTTTATAGAGCAAGGGAGTATATAATTGGAAAAATTAATGAAGATCTCACGTAAAATAGATTCGTATATTTATCTGATAAATAATTCATAGTGTTTATTATACGATAATAAATTGTCTTGATGCGTAATAACAAATACAATGCTATTGCATACGTTAAAAATTTAGGAGAACGTATTTTTTAAATATTTATTTTAAACGAAAAAAATAATACACATGCCAATTTCTTTCTTATTAAATCATTATATGTAACGGATCATAAGTGGGTCGATATGAATTTTTACTCTCAATATATTTAAAAAGCTGATAAAATACCACTGCTTATGATAAAGAAGTTAATATAATGCCATTGCGAATGCGTGTACAAGTAAATATAATATTTATCTTTTCTGATGATTTATGAAACAATTAGTGAAGTTATAATATTGAGGGAAAATTGACGATTTTCAGCAAATCCAGTCCATATAACAAACAATAATGAATTGCTGTCATCACGTTATTACACATATGCAAACAGGTAACAGCTCTAATTCAGTGCTTTTCGAAGTGTGGTCCGTGCTCCGATTTCATTATGTTACACCGAACGCGACTATGCCACTCAACAAATGTAATATTTAATTAACAGAAAATTATGCGCTGTATATTGCATATGGATAAAAATATCACCTATGAATTATTTTCGAGAAAAAAAAATCTAAAACAATGATAACAGTACGCCCAGAGGCGAAGATTTCACACATAATACAAACAGTACTTAATCATCGGTTCCAATAATTAGATCAAATTATAATACATTAAAAACTCAAATATATGTGTATTATTATTTTACGGAGAAGAAGAGAGAAAAAGATTCAGATCGAGATTAAACAAAATTTAATTAAAAAAATATCAAAACTAATATTAAATACTATGGGAGATTGTACGACATGCGAAATTACGAATATGCCCTAAATCCGAATATCGCTGCTTAAATGTTTGAGTGTTTCACAGTATATTTGAGAAACACTTGAGCAAACTCATTGCAAAGTCAACATGTCGAAAGGTTAGATTTGGTATGCACAACAGTGAAAGTTTTTTCAGTGCACAAATCCACACACAACGCTTCAAACGTTGTTTTCGGGTATGTATATGTACGAGTATATTGGAGTAGAGCTTAAATGCTATGTGATGGTTTAAAAAAAATTGGAAACTATAATTATCGAGAAAACTAAATACATTTTCTTGTTTGGTTGTTGAACATGTGGAAGAAAAACAGCTGAAACAATCCAGCTTGCTTATTTCACTGCAGCACTGACCACGAATATCACAAAAACTATAGCAAGTATAATGTACGATCACTTTCATTATTCTGCGTTTACTGGAGTTATCCCAAATGCGTTTATAAGGAAATTTTCAAAACAGTTGAGTTATTCCGTTAAGCCGCAGTAGTAAAGATGGCGGTCTTATAGTATATGTGTCGGGTACATTATCAAATATTCTTGCAAATGCCCATATTTACTGTGAGAAAAATTATGACAGTGAGAATAAAAAAGGGAACAATAATTGACCATTATAAGAAATAACAATAATAAATCGAAACTATATGATAGATAATTTCACAATATGCCCCATTTGTTTTGTTTCAGATTTCGAGTGATTCAATACTGCTTATAAAGAGATATTTCTCGTATATCAAACCGTTCTTTGAACAAGAATACTAATTACTATATACACTGATATCAGTCGTGGGATATCGTAATAGTGTAGCATAGTATTTGATCTCTTGGGGGCAGGAGGTACCACCAACATTGTTGAAAACTTGTCATTATTTGGTCATTAGTCCAGTCAAACATGAATGGTAAATTTGAGGTCTCTTTTGAAATTTCAATGTTGCAATGTGCAACATGGAATAAACACTAAGCGACATGTAGGAAATACTTTGTAACAATGCCGCAATAAATAATAATTCTGAACCGGTAAGTGAAAATATGAACAAGTGTTTCTGATAATAATTAAATTTAGTGTCCATATAAAAAGAAACACAAACTATTTAAAATTCGTCAAACTGCACACGAAGTGATTGACGACCCACATTTTGTTTTTCAGTGTTTTTAGACTGAAGCACACGAACGATGTAAAATTGATATCCTCTATTAACCACCGCAAAGAGCGTGTAAAACAACTGGGAGGCATCGAAATGTAATATTTATTTCCATCACACCGCATTAGTTGATATTATAATATTAAGTAAAATTAAACCGAAGCTATAAAACGAGTAAATTACTTATGTGTATATGATATATCCAAGCCACATGCTGCGTCTACAAAGGAACGCTTTTTCTTTTTTATCCACTTAAGTATTTTAAAAAAGTGAATATAAAATACTATGGTATAGCATTCATATATTTAAATTTACGATCCTGGCTAATTGTGGACTTACTATGATAATTCATAAAAAAAAATTGTATCGCAAAGTGTACGATTATTTTACCAACATGATAGACTATCATTGGTACCACCGTCAACAAACATGACGTATTTATTGTATTTACAAGTTGTTGCAATCGACGTTGTTGCAAGAAGGTGTTGCGTGTTGAAAAATACTTACATTAGTTTCCAATTTAGGTTTAAGTTAAAACTGAGCGTTATTAAGCCAAGATCATTGTCGGCATTTTCAGTTTTGTAACATTACGACGTTTTTCTTAATCTACACAAAGAACATCGTGTGTTATGTGTAGAATAATATTTTCGGCTCCTAAGAATAAATAGAAATTCGGAAATTTTAGTTCGAATAGTTGAATTACAGAATTCATGACGTGATCAAACGATATTGAATTTTCTTAAATATCATTAGTCATTTTTTTGTATTACTGGGTTTATTGGCTTTTCATGGAATATTTTAAAACTCATTCTCTATTTAAAATAGTTTTATTAACTCTGTTATTACAAATTTATTTTTATACTTGGCTACATACAATATTGTTTGTATCTTGTTAACCATCAGTGATTATGTTAAAGAGTCGTCTGATTAAAATTTACTATTATCGAACGGCATCGTCCGTAAGTACTACGTAGCCTGCACAAACAACTATAAACAGGCTTTAACTCTTGGAGAACTAATATATTTTCATTTATAAAATATATTATATCACACACACGATAATATGAACTGTTCAATAAAATAACGACCTTGGCCTACTTTTAAATGAAACTGACATGTGTATTATCAGAACAATGTTTTTATAGTTGACATTATCGCAGATTGCTTTCACGGTTATTAATTTGCAATTTGTACTGTGCTTATCTAAGTATTATAAATATAGGTAAACTACAAATTGTTTCATTCGTATTTTCATTTTGAGTACAATAAAGGACTGTTGTAAATAAATAAGGTATTTTCAATCAAAAATGAATTCTGTCCAGCATCCTACGCAGCAATTACCTATGCTGCGTAAATCGATCGCGAATGCTCACCACAAAAACTGCTTCATTGATAATGGAGCATAACAGACGTCTTGATACATGCGCAAATCGTGAAGTAACAAACGTGAAGTGAACTTGCAAGTGCGTTTGGTTATCCCGGGAACGATTTCATTGATCAGCGCCCACTAGGGTATGCGAGTCATACTGAAAAAAACTTAATAATATCTCAATTGACGGCCAAACCGACTTTAGACACCTTCAGACGACAATTTTATATATTATACTTATAACAGATTATGTAAATTTTATCAACAGTCTTGCCGTATAAAAAATATACATCCTGTACTAGAAATATGGATAATAATCTAGTACAACCCACGTGCGAAATAAAAATAACTTTTCACAAATATAATATATTATTTAAAATACTATATATGTATATTATGATGTAATGGTATTCTTCATTTTTTTTCGAAATATCAACACTGCGTGAATCAGGCAATAACATCCTGAACAGGGTATCTATCTATATTACATAATTATGTCCCTAATACACAACGATGGCAAATATGGTAAAGTTATAAATACATACTGACATTGGCCCACTTCCATTAGGAATAACGTTTTATAATAATTATCATCTCCGTCACAAGTTATTAGTAGTAAATTAGTAAAAAAGAGATAGTCTTAGTAGTGTTGTTATTAAAACACTACTATATAACTGAAAGTGTGTTTTACGAAAGAAAAAAGAAACGAACTAGGTAAATAATATAAAATAAATAGGCAGATCACTACTTGAGAACGTCAGTGTATAGCGAAAATAGTTTTCATTATATCTAAGCGAATCGACCTTGACACAATTTATTTAATTTTAGTACGTTTAGAATATACAAACAAGATACTATCCGATGTTTTATTTCATCATTCTGTATACTAAAATATTTTTTAAATTTAAGATTCGATACAAAATGTGTAATTAAGTTCATACCATTATAGTATTTTTGAAGTGTAGACTATCATTTTTTAATACAATCTACTTTCGGTTATCCGAGTGCGGTTTATCCGTGCAAAATATTGAAATAATATTTATTGTAAATAATTGTATTACATGATATTTTTACGATTCAAAAATAACTTAAGAAAAATTAATTTAATTCATTTATGAAGAAAAATTTTTGTTCCTGTGAGAGCTAAAAAAAGGACAAACATAAATTCTGGAAAGAAGTAAAAACTTAGACGGCGTGAGAGCTAAAAATAACGAGAAACCGTAAAACTTGTAAGGACGTAAAACGTCCGTTTTACATCAGAGCAATTTGGATTGGTCTTATATTATACATATATTATAGATTTTCCATTGCTCAGATTGTCCGTATTTTTTGATTATCCATGCCCTCCGTCCCCAGCATTAGATATTTTTAAATAATGTTTTTTCGTAAATTATTACGCTAATTGTTTTCGAAATGTATAACTTTTTTTTCACCGTGTACGCTCCAAAAGCGGAGTATATGGATCTGCGCAATGTGAAGACCTGTATTGACAGATTATTTTCTCATGAAAGTTGGTTGTCAAGCAAAAGCTCAACCCAATGGGCACCCAGTTCTACATTTTTGATTATTTTAATCCACGGCTCCTAAGAGTGGATGCTAACTTCTCGGCTACCGGAGCATTTTTTTTTAAATAATTTAATTTATGGTTGTCAACCAATTGCCCAACCCACTGTCCTGTATAAGAGCACGTTACATTTATAATAACAAGCAATTTAGGTAGTGAGTGATTCATGCGCGTGAGCACGTACTAACTCGACCACCGAGGCAATATTTTAATGTTTAGTTAAATGTTTTCCAACCGATATGTAAGGCAATATAATATCATAATAAATTATCTTTACGTGGAATTAATCGTTGTAGACCATTCAAATAAGACATCGGTCTTATCTCTAGCACTTAAAAACAGTGTGGATATTTTATGCAGCTACGGAATATGAACCTGCGACCACCGATTCAGAAAAAATACATAACCGTGCAACGAAATTTGGTAGGTGTAAAATGATGTGTCATGATGTCTTCGGTATAATTTTATTAAATGTCGTCCTGATAATGTGCACAGCAAAATGTTAATAATTCCTCGTTTTTACGCGCACTTTGCTGCACTCTTAAAAAAGTGCTTCCTGAGAGGCATTTTCTTTCAGGTCGATTCATATACGCTGCAAATTGTGTAGTGGTGGAAGTAATTGCAGGCACTCAATAAAACTTTCAAAGTAACTACTTATATACGTGAGTAACTTCTATTTCGTAAATTCTACGTTGAGTGGGGAAAAAAAACTTAAAAAATATTGTGTTCTGAAATTGTAAACGCAATACTGTGTCGCATTTAGGACACTGTATTGACTTTGACCTACTTCTAAATAGTTAGTGCCAATAAATATCGAATAGATGTGAGTAAGATATATTACCAAGAAAACGACATAAAAATGATAGAAAACATGAATTTTAAACGATGGTGATAATATTTTACTACCCACGCTTATAGGATATTACTGAGATAAAGTAAAGTAAACAGAAGCATATTTCGACATTACAAGAAAAAAAAATTCAATATTTTAATGTTTTACCTCTATGTGTGTTATTTAAATGTCATAGAACCTTGGTTTACGAGCATAATTCTATCCGAAAACGTATTCGTCATCTAAAACACTCGTATATCAAATCGAATCTGCCCATACGAAATAATGAAATCTTCTTGATTATGAATGAATGATACAAAATAAATACATTTCTTTCCATAGTTTTACCGTTAAGTACATAATTTAATTGTATCAAGTTTTATGTTAGAAAGAGAAGACGAAGAGTATAACGAATGAGTCAAGCTGAATTGTTGGACTTTCACATAACGTTTAGCTGCCCCTTCTGTAACTTCACATTTCTTAAAGGCTCGTGGATTCTTATAAATGATATGATATAAACGAGTTTGACTTTGAAATCGCCGCTTGCATTAGGACGTAATAAGAGGGTCAGAAGATTTTCCATATGCATTACATTATATTCTTTTATAATGTGGGTTCTATTTGGCATCTTTTTCCAAAGAAGCTCATATTTCTATAATTCGCTCATTTATCAAATTAAAATTCGGTACCAAGTCCTGAATCTTTGAATCAACAAAAATCTTATCAGCTATAGGGTTTGTAGCCACAACATCCATTACCGAAGCGATCGTGTTTACCTCTCGGTCACCGGGTAGACAAACTTCACTAATAAACGTATATACTATTTACATTTATAAATATATAGTAAATTTTAAATGTGATGCAGTATTTTATTTAAAGGATTTTCTATTTCAGTATATTAACGCCATTTCTAAGTACGAATGTTTATCGACGATATATTAATAATATGTCTAGTTGTGGCCGTAGCTATATTTGATTTTTTGGCTGGCTATTCACCATACTTAACATATATTTAAGTACAACTATCGTTGGTGAGAAGAACTCGGTATTATTATGTCAATAAAAATAAATGTTTTATCTTTGTTCTCTCGTATCTTGTAGTGGATATAATAAAAACAGCTTGAGAGTCAAAATGTTGAAAAAATGTATGCGTTTTGAAACGAACGGTTATAAATGCGCATTTATTTGTAGGATAAAATCTGTGTTAATTATTCGTGTACAAATTAGCAGCACGCTTTGTGGCATTGTCCAAAAACTGTTAGTGCAAACATTAGTGGGCATGCATACAAAGGGACGAATATATATATTTTTTAAATCTAACGCATTTCAAAATATGGCGTCAACGAGGAAAAAACAATGGCGTTTTTTTTATTGTACGACGCGTTTTCCTTTGTTCCACGTGCGCGCGTTTTGAGGTCGATTCACACGGCTGACGGCTTCAGCAGCCAGCAAGCAACCGGGTAACTACCAGCGGTACGGTCCTCAGAGACTACGATTGGACAGATAGATCCGAAAATAATATAAGGTCTCTTTTAAGCCTGTAAGCAATGTAATTTTATCAATTATAAGGTATCCAAAAAATTGTGCGAACGTCACAACTGTACGATAGATTTTACTTGAACTTATTTCAACGATATTATTGTATTTCCAAGATAATATTGATTGCTTACACAGCATTTACAAAGTGTTTTTTTTAATTCAAAGATTCTCACATATGGAAGTTTACCAGTTTTAAATAATTTAGAATTTAAAATCAA
>JAGVSQ010012786.1:0-11436 GCA_022683975.1 Rhyacophila evoluta
CTTGACAGATTATTTTTCACGAGAATTGTTTTTCAGACAATTACTCAACCCAATGTGTATCCAGTCCTGCATTTTCCGGATCGCCAGGCGCGCAGGCTACCAACTACGCAACCGGGGAGACAAAAATTTAAATTTAATTAATTTAAAAAAAATTACGACTAAGAAAAAGGGCTTCCACCTCATCAAGTTTACTGGTTTCACTCAAATAGCCTATGAAATTAATATCATATTAAGTGAATAAAATATCAGTTTTAGTCTTCGTGCACTTTAATGTTGTTTCTATGTAATGTTTTGATATTGGCTCAAAATCATCAAATAAACGCTTTTTGTGCCTCCTGCAAAATTTGTTCTATTCTAAGTTGGTTACGTCTTTTTTCCATTTCCACAGTCGATGTCATAAAATATTTTATGAATGCAATTAGTATTTCAAGCGATAAACTGATACAAGGCAATTTTGTTACAGTTATAAGAAGAATTTAAAGTTTTAGTGAAAAAGTCTGCATTTCACTACGTAATTTATAATGTATTCCAAATAAATGGCGCTTGTTTTTTGGTTTTTATTGTGAATGCAAGATACTTCATTCATCCTAAGGGAGCGTCTTTATATATCGATTGAAAAGGAAGTGCTTCTTAATGCTTTGTCAGCCATTGTGACTTGGATTTTACGAAGAAAAATTTGCTAGATTTCAAACAGAATACGCCATTTTACGGCAAGGCAGAAAGAAGTTCTTTCAACAAGGTTTATATTAACGGAGCACACTTCTAGTGCATGCCAATCGAGATCCTAATCTTGTAAGAGCACCTCACATTCGTTATGCCTACGTAACCGGTGTTGAATGATGGTTGCTTTTTATAAGCTTTTATTCAGGATCGTTTTAGCCAGTGACTATCTTTATTGCTATTTCTATCCAACCAATGCCATTTTTGTAGCTTTGTCTCATTTCGGCACATTATTTACAGTAAAGTTTGCATTTAGCAGTGGACAGGGAAGATAGAATAATTCGTTTGTTTCAGTTAGAATATAATTAATATTTGTCCGCGTAAAGTGGAATAAATTTATACACAATGTGGGGGCGTAAATCTTCCAATCGTGCCGACGTCAGCCAACGCTCTTGCACGTGCTTCACCGTGTAGCCTGGCTCTCCTATTAAACAACCACCAAACAGCGCCTGGAATTACGAATGCATTCGCCGTATCTTTCGCGGGCACCAATCTCGGTGCAATGCCCACCTGTGGTTTCATCCACTATCTTTATCTCGAGCAGTAATGACGGAGTAAAATTGTTCGTGTCGGAAGTTGGAGTCAGGTTCGGTCGCCCGACTTTTCGGGAACGTTTTGCTTCGACGGCGATTCTCTTAAATTTATCCACACCTAAGGTTAAAAGTTTCTGCTAATGTCCGCTGATAATGTACTGAACTAAACTTTCAATTGTGTTCTTCCGGAATTCATAATTAAACCTAATCATTGTAAATAAACTATAATTGTCAAGATGATACGTTAGTGCATGTAAATATAGACCACTCTTAAAACGTTCAACATTACTTAAAGCACTACGCTTAGAAAATTATAAATATAATATTATTTATTTACCCTATAGGTACCTATATAAATTGAAATGTAAATGTTCGTTTGTTTAATACCTTAAATCTTCGAAAGTTATTCACCGATTGCTTTGAAATTTTGATACAACGTCGCATACAAATATATACTTACTGTTATATACAATAGATGTCACACATTTGACAGGTATAACATACTTTTTTTGAAAAACAGCGCCATTTAACCAGACTGTGCCACAGCAACGCGTGGCCGGGTACAGATAGTTGTAAAATAAACTTCCTTATCAATATAGTCCCTCTTCGGGAGGAGCATGTCATCTCCTCATCATTATTAGCCTCCCATGCTACTCCAAGGATCTATTTAACTTGCCAATATTCTCATATTCTCCTTTGTTTTTCCCTCATAACATCTATACGTAATATTCAGCTGTCACCCAGGAACTTGTTCTCAAATCTTGGAACATGGTTGCTTTGGATCTTTGTTGGTTGCCACGTTTCGCAACCATAAAGCAGAGGCAGAATTCGGGTTTTACCTTGTACATCTTGGACTTAAAGGTTGCTCCAGCTATTTCTATCCGAATAGTTAACTCACTTTGCGAAGTACCATCTCCCGTAATGTTTACCCCTAGGTATCCAAAACTTTCCACACTCACCATTGGCCGGATGATAATCAGGATCTGGGCAGACATGGTTACACATAACGTCCGTTTTTTTGCATTGATTTTTTAAACCGATGTGAGACGAATTTGTAGAGTACTCTGTCGACCATTTCTTCATCTATTGTTATTATTATCACCTAAACTGATCAATTGATATAATATCACATATAACATAGATTTCTTTTATGTTTACCTTCACTAATGTATCATTATGGTCTAGTATGTTGACGAAACATCAGTTGGGTTATATTAAACAAGATGAATGTATGTTTTATCATCAATACGCCATTTAAAATTCTTTGGAAACCAATTTTGAAAACTGGAATTTCTCGTTCAAATTACGTCTATCATTTGATTTTTTTTCAATTCATACAAGTCGTTGATTGTTACTTATAACTTCTCTGCGTCAACTCAAACTATCTTCTGTTTCAAACGTCAAATTGTCTGGTATTTTAAAATACGTTTCATACATTTTTATGTGTATATTATTGGCGAAAACCGTACGTGACGTTACTTTCTTTACTCTAAGCATATTCACGCCGGTATTAAATTATAGTTATTGGCCTATGAAGATATATATATAGCCAGACTTTAAATATTTTCTGACTGTTTATTGCGCCGATTCCACCTAAGCCTATAATCCGCTGTGATGGTCGTTTTTTCACATTAACATCATACGACTCGCTTTAGTGGGTAGTTTATTTTGTTCTGGTATCAATATATTTTATTAAATCTGCCAAACTCTCGGCCTCGGCGTGGATTTATTTTTTAATATATACGCTTCCATTATAAATTATTTAATTAATTTATAAAACGTTTTTTAAATTCCAACTGCCATTGTTATATTATATGAAAGTATTATTAATTTACAGATCATTTCAATGTACCAACAAAAGAATTGTTGGATAGCATCTGCGAACTTGGCTTATGATTTTTTGTACGTAGAAACAGTTGATTGCATTTTATCGCAATTTACGTTCTTAAGGAAGAGCGTCGTTTGAAAATAAAAGTCTCATGGTCGTCATTATTATGCCACAGCTGAAATACCTATCGACAGAAGTGTACATTTTTTATTACGTAGAGTAAATAATATTACAATCTGACGACATATCTTGACTTTTGTCATTGTACATATACTTCTGATGTATTATACAGCTATGAATTTTGATACATTTTTAGTCTATTATAGTGGCTTTTCACAGAAAATTGTGAGGACAAATCTACGGTGGCCTAATACATTATTCGAGAAATACTACGTCTGAATATAAATAGGTTACAACCGAGCAAATAAATATGCTAATTCAAAAACTACCTTAAAAACTAGTAATTAAAATGTTTTATATAGGTGCAATTGTGATTTATTTTAAAATTATAATACTTACTTACGTCATGTATACGTCACAAACATTGGAAGGCAGAGTCAAATAATTTTATCGCTTATTTACTGGGACAACTCAACCCAAATATATATTACGTGCGTTCGGCTGAAATTTGTGATATTTAGAGAATTGTCTAATCTTCTGCAAGTCTTACGTAAAATGCGCATTGAGACTTACTGCTTGCCCCGCAGTGCAGACAAATCTCCGTCGAGTTCAGCTTACTTCTTCTTCCATATTCTCTCCCTAAGTGAAGTATATGGACACCACGTGCCGCCTCCAAGAATCGCTGTCAGTATTCTTGCGTCTCCCAGGTCATACCTTCATTTCGTAGCTCCACCGAATACATTATATAGATAGTATTAAGCGGCCCTCCAGGACGCCGAAAATCGGTCAGCTTAAAGAATAAGCAGGTCAGGTACGACTCTCTTGAGGCATCCGTAAAATGTGACCGAGGCAGGTCCAGCGTCGCACCTTCACTTTGTCAGTGTAGCCACTCATCACTGACACACTTGTTTTACAGTCTGTAATATCGTCCTTTCATTCTAATCTCATTAATTGAATTGTTCTCGGCCCTTGTTTTTTCTCGGTCGTTGTTTCATTCCATGTGCAGGTCCAGCGTCAGAGCTTCGCTTGGCTAGTTATAGATGGCTGTGTGGTCCGTTTTCTTATCGTCTCATTTCGAACGGATAATATATTCCATAAATATCTCCTTGATAGCCAGAGGTGCGCACCTTGTATCTAGGGAATGTCGGTCCTGCTGGAAAAAAGCTTCCTAAAGAATAAGCAGGTCAGGCCCAGCGTCGCAGCTTCACTTTGTCAGTGGCTGCATGGTATCTTGTCTAATCTTCTCATATCGAACCAAGTCATACTACCGTATCCCCAGAATCTACCGCAGGCACCTGTTCTCAAAGCTTAAGCTAAGCTTTGAGTTGTATTCAGCTTACACATTAGCCGCTTGCCGCTCTCATCGTAGCCGGGGCCTAATTTGTGTTTTGTATTTTGAGATCATTTAATACTTTGCACGTAAAGTTGGAATATCTTTACAGATATGTATAATGGCCCTTTAAAAAAGCGGCTACTCTAAAAATGGATTAAATTAAAAAAACAAAACGACAATATTTCACTTTATAATAGCCGCGATAAAGCAGTAAGTTATAAAGGGAAGTTACATTCGGCGGGTATTAAAAATTAACTGAATTCCACGGAAGTTACGGGCGTCCCAAATTACAAAAGAATATGTCGTCGGGCGAAATTAAGAGGAACAATTTTAATCCGGTGAAAATGCTTTTAGCGCCCGCGGCTCTCGGAGGCTTCTGCGCCAGCCGTCGACATTACAATAAATAATCAAAACAGGAAGACACATTTCGAAGGGAATTATGAATCTAATAACCGCGCGCCTTGTTTAAAACGAAAGACAAGTAATTTAAGTCAGTCAACATCATTTCGCTGCTTCCCCATCCAAGAAGTTTTCGCCGATTATTTATTCTTTGTCGTGCTGGAGAGATGAATTATTATCGTGGTACGTAATTAATAATTTATCTGTTTCGAGCGAGGGAAGTATCTTTTGTATAATATTTATATATTTATTTTTATTAAGTATTACTTATTTGTTACCTGGGCCTAGTTATTTTACAATTTAATAAACGATATTAAACTTTTCATGAGTGCGTTAATTTTTTATGCGGGTTCTAAGAACTAAAATCTTTCACTGCTATCAATTCAACTAATATCATAAAGTCAGTAAAATTGTATATGCAAATTCGTAAACAATGCTCTTCTATTTATAAACAACTAACAAAATAAACTGAAGAGTTATTCTAAACTGGTAAGAATGTGTAGAACATTATTACATGTGGCCGCTCATAATTCGAATGAAAAAAGCACTTGAGATCAAATTTGAGCGCATAAGACTGATTTATGTGAATGTGTTTCTGTGAATAGCAATATAACTAATTGCTTCTTTACAGAACATGATAATTATCGAAAGAGCGTAAGGGAATTTTTCAATGCTGAAGGCAACTTTTTAACTTATTTTCGTAATATTTACATAGTTTTGTCTAGCCTAAACATAAATGATATGATTATAATGACTTTCAAATATCATTTATGGATCTATCTCATATTTACATTTTTAAAAGGAATAATAACATTTTATTAAAAAATACCAGCATGGGTTTGAAAACAAGTCAATAAGACTCACGGGCGTACATCTACGTCCATACTACTCAAAGAGTAAAGTTTTGTGGGAATGAAAGAATGGTATTTTTTTAAACATAGTACCTAATTTAGTACGCATCAAGCTGCAAATGCCAAACTAATATCTAAATTTATCCTTTAAGCTTGAAACAAAGATGGCATGTGAAAATTGCAACTAGGAAGAAACTACTTCCGCCACATTCATTTGATATCAGGTCGATTAATTTAGTGGCTGAGTAAATAAAACACCAGTTATAGTCTTCATACACTTCAATGTTGTATCTTGATGTTGATCCAAAATCATCAAAGAGAGTTTTGATTTGTCTCATTTGTAGAATTTGCTCTGTGCGGGCTACGTCCTTTTTCCTTTCCACAGCCGTTATGGTTTATATGTGTTTAGCAGTCGGCGTGAAATGTCAACAATTTGGTATTTTCAGTTTGTGTATAATGTGTATTAAATTGTATACATTCTGAATATAAAATAAGCTTTTTTGAAAAAAAATCCTCTCTATAGTCTGTATTTATAACATGAGTATGCAATCTTCACGTAGAACGTGCGCGTGTAAGTATTAATCAAGAAGTTCTAAGTAATAAATATTTTTAAGTTGCACAGTAAAGTATGTAGATAGTTTGGGAACATTTGTTCTATTAGCTATTTACACCTATTTTGTTTACGGCAATTTTAATAACACTGCAAGTGTGTTAATTAACATGCTCGTTCAGCGAAATCAATATTTCAGTCGAGTCAATATTGTAATTTAGAAATACCCATGCCTCTTTCGCAACGTGCGATGCAAATAAATACGAAGAATGCAGTGTAATGCGCGTCGAAATGTGCAAAAGCGGTAATTATTCTGCCGAGCTGCACACATAATAATGAAAAGCGATTGTTTCGTATGAAAAATGCCCCCCAGCCATACCACCAGCGTTGGCAATATAAAAAATCTACGTTGCATTTTCAACGCACAGTTGTCACATGCAAACACTTGCAATGCACTGTAAAACGATACCCATTGAAACTGATACAAAGAACTCGTAAATGAAAATGAAACACGCCGTTTTAATTTAACTTCTATCTGTGTTATGTAATTGGAGAAAATATATTTGAATCCACACATTGGGAAGAGTATATGGATCTCCGCAATGTGAATATATGTCTTGACAGATTATTTTTCACGAGAATTGTTTGCCTGTCAATTGTTCAACTAAATAGACATCCAGTTCTGTAGATTTTTTTAAATCCGGCAAATGTGGAGATCAAACCCTCATTCTCTGGATTGCTAGGCGCCCATACTAACCACCAAGTTACCAGGGAGACTACAATTTAGTGATATTTAACTGTCTCCGAGCGACTGGCTATCATTTTCCTTATATTCGTATAAACCTACAAATTAAGGATGTGAAATATGGTTCTAGGATATTAACACCGATATGTTTCTCAACTATATCCGCTCCCTATGTGGTGCATCTGTGCTACGTGTTTTTTTCAGGATTTTATTTCATGCTAGCATTCCTTAAATTCCGCTGGGTACATCTTGTAAAAGGTCTCCCAAGACGAAATTAACAAGTACGATCCAGACTCTTTAAAGGCATCCTCAGTACGTACCCCAGTCAGCCTTATAGCAGCAATGTGACATAACGTGACAATGAGCTGCTCCTTTCTCTTCTATCAGATTTCTGAAAGAACTTGGAAAGATGAAAAATACCCAGTATAAATATAATAAATCATTACATATAAGTGATGCAAAAACGGTGAATACAGTACATATATGGATTACCATTTAAAACGTATACACCATCAAAATCGTTTTACGTGATGCCAGTTACTGGTATTTTAAAGCTGTATGTATTCAAAGATGTATAGCCTTACTAGTTATCAAACAAACTTTTCTCCGTTTGCTGAAAAAAACTGCGTCTTCGTGTGTGGATTCCTGGAATTTTAATCCCCATAAATGTACGAAAATCTTAACACAAATTTATAAAACACACTTCATACAAATTTCTTTAATGTAAAGAGCTCTGCGGCACGATACAAAATGTTTTTGTAGAACTAAACACCCTCGTTGGTAATGGGCAGGGTATGAATCTCTACAATCTGACGACTTGTATTTTGTATAAACATTTTTCACGATGATTTCTTCATCAGTCGATCGTTGAACAAATTTTTAGCTACATCTTTACTTGCAAACTCTAAAAAAATTATAAAATATTTTAGATGTTTTACGATTGGTGAGATATGAAAAAATACAGTGCCTTTGCTTTAAAATAAATGGATAAATAGGTTCGATACTGCGAACTTGTAAACTAACTAGATACCTAACGACAGTTTTCGCCACCTTAGAAGTGAACAGTTAATTTATTTCTTCACGTTTAATCCATGTATCGTCGATTCATAGGGACGTTTCGAGCTTGTTGCAGAGTTCGCCCTCGAGGGACGTGAGAGCGATAAAACACACGTAGATGACCCATCTTGAAGAGATACGCCACAAAAAACCCCGCGAAAGTCTCCGACAGTGTAAACTTGGTTATGTCTTCTGGTCTCATTCCATATATAGTCACACGTATTACGGCTATCACGCCGAATTTCTTACTAGGTTTATTTCTCTCTTTGCGTGTAGGTGAAATCGATGCTACAATATTTTCCACAGTGACGTCCGAACGAACCCCTCAGGGGGTGACAAAAATGTCCGCATTCTTTCCTTCCCGGAGTAAACTCCGCACGCCCGGATTTAGGTTTTCCGCGCCTTGGGACCCGAGATAAATGATACATACTTCGAGGTCAAGCGATTTTCGAAAGGTCTACGAGTATATGGTATTAATTTGTTAGATTTAGATTTTCTTCAATCCGTGTGTATCACTGTCCACGGTTTATATCGTTTAAGAAGAAATTCTTTATTTTCTCTTTTCAATGTTTCTTTGCGATGAATTACTTGTATCGAAATGTCCACTTAGTATTTTTATGAATGCTGTTTATATGTTCATATGTTGTTACATGTTATAAATTTCACGTACAGCCTAACAATACTTAACGCTATAAGTGCCACTGACTCGCCAAACTTTGCATGTCCCACCAGGCCACGGACGAGGTAACTCGCCAATTATTTTCAACATCGTATGAGTCCATCAAAAAGTATTACGACTTTTATTGTATACAATTGTATTCTATCATCTATTGAAAAGTTGGTAATTTTTTTACCACATCTCAAATATCGATATATTAACCGAAATCAGCAATTTTACGTCAGTTTGTTATTTGAAATTCAAGGTCGTCACGTCACCTATCAGGCGACGATTGTCGAGTCTTCCCAGTGAATTATTTCGAGCGAGAATGATGTTTCATTTATGATGCGAAATGAAAAATAAAATTGACTTCATTATTGAAAAAATTTCCTTACACTCTTTCGATAATTATTATGTTTTGTCAAGAATCGAATGATTATTTATATTGCTATTCATAGAAATACATAAGACTCCACATAAATCAGTCCCACGTGTTCAAATTTGTCCTCAAGTAATCCTTTGATTCCAAAATGGGAGTTGCCACATGTGTTAATGTTACACACGTTCTTAAGAATTTAGAATAACTTTTCAGTTTATTTTGAACATTGTTTGGAAATAGAAGAGCATTGTTTACAAACCGGCATATCCAATTTGATTGATTTTATGATACTAGTTGAATTGATACCAGTGAAAGATTTAAGTGTTTAAAAAGTCAAGAGTTAGTTGATTTTATTTTTTATTTAAGCTTTCTTCTACCGACTGTGCACACGACTCTCATTTTCTTCCGCCGGAAGTGTTCCGTATTATTTCGATTGCAGTATGTAACTTTTAGTTCTTGCCGTCTTTTCGCGACACGGGCGTCTCTTAATTCAATTTGGCGCATGGTCTCGACTGGCGCTCGCCCGCCTTGCACGTACTCCAAGTGGGAACTTTTAAAGCTTTCGTTTCGACGCGACATTGTTGCACGGGCGTCGCTTCCTGCATACTGCTACCTGCCCAAGAACCGGTTCCGCTACACCCCGCTTTATCCGGATAACTCTGCATTCTCGTGTTTTATATCACTGTAATTCACAGCGCTATGCACTCATACATGTTATGCACTCTGCAAGTTATCATTTGATGATAATTAACCCTTCGAGGAGTATGCCCGTACATGTGCGTCCGTGTTCCTTGTCGCCTTATTTTACGAGTAAAGCCGTTCTTTAATTTTATATCAAAATGTTATTATGATTTTTAATGTAAATAGATCTATAAATAATATTTTGAATACATTACAATTACATCATACATTTTTAGGGTAGCAAAAAATACGTAAACATTTCGAAAAAAAAGCATTGAAAAATACCCTTATGCTCTCTCTTTCCACAATTATTGTTATTTGTAAAGAAACGAAAGATCGTTTATATTTCTGTTCACAAAAACACAGCATATAACATAAATTAGTCCTATGGGTTCAAATTTATTCTCAAATCATTTTTTGATTCCAAAATAAGAGCGGCTTCATGTCGTAATGTTATACATGAAAAAGAAAAGTATTGCTTACAAATCGGGATATCTAATTTGATTGATTCCATGGTATTAGTTGAATTGATGGCAGCGAAAATATTTCTGAGTTAAAAATATTTGTACACCAAAAAATAATTCACTAATAACTGGTTTAAATAGTATTGTAGATTATTTTACAAGAATAGTTTTTCTAATACTCCTACCCTACCCTAATAACATTTGTTCTATAGTTGAGCTAATTTCAATAATTTAAAAATATTGTTGGCTATATAGTGAAAACAGTAAATTTTGCAATAGGGTCGGATTGTTGGTGCCTCAGTTTGGAGACCTCTAGTATAATGAAAAGCAATGTATTTTGATGTCGGCATTTTTGTACCATGTTCGCTCCCAAAGTGGCGCATACGGATGTTCGCAATGTGAAGATATTCCCTCCGAATGTTGAGTATATGTCTGCCTCTCTCGCAAAGTGAGACGTTTTGGCATATTATTTTTTACGAGAATTGTTTGTCAGACAATTGCTCAACCCAATGGGCATACAGTTTTGCATTTTTCATTTTTTTAAATTCGACAGGTGGGGAATCCAACCCGTTTGCCTCGGATCGCTAGGCCCGCACACTACCGACAACGCTACTTTATATACATTTATAGAATTACTATTATTTGTAAAGAAGCGAAAGATTGTTTATATTTCTGTTCACAAAAACACATAGCATATCACATAAATTAGTCCTATGGGTTCAAATTTATTCTCAAGTCGTCTTTTTATTCCAAAATAGGAGAGGCCACATGTTGTAATGTTGTACATATTCTTACCAGTTTATTTTATTCGTTGCTTGAAAAAAGAATGACAAATCGGGATATCTAATTTGTTTAATTTCATGGTATTAGTTGAATTTATAACAGTGAAATAGTTTAGTCTTTAAAAAGTTTGTTTAAAACACTAAAACGGCTATAATCATACCTTAGCAAGGACTGGCTGCCCAATTAAATAAGTAATTCGCATGAAATTAGTATTGTCAAAATGAATTTTGGATAACGAATTGGACTGAATATATTGGACTGGGGTAGGTGTAACAAACTGGAATGCAATATTTTATCGTTTACTAGAGCTCGGAAAACACTATTTTTCCGATACAC